>JARUKP010001019.1:0-10108 GCA_029874955.1 Octopus insularis
GTACTTAGTATAATGTGCTTTAACAAATTGACCATTAGTGGCAAAATAATTGGCTGTGTGTTGCATGCAAACAACCATTTTAATAATCGTAAGGTTCCTCTTATATTTGATATCCTTAATTACCATTTTCCCTATATGTTCTCTTTTTAGAGAAATTCCAATTCTAACCATTTCCCAATTTTACCCTTCAGCATTCAGATTACATTCTCAAGCATAATGCTTCCTTATTCAAATTGGTTTGAATTAATCATGCATTATCTCTTAGCCTTGAGATTTTGGTGATGCAATTGCATATTTCTAGAATGACATAGTAGGGTAGGTGTGAGAGGCCAGATCTGGCCAGTTTGAACATGAAACTTGTAGAATATTTGGGCTGGAAACGACCAGTTTAAAATACTAAAGGGTTAAGCTTAAAAAGGCTGGTTGGGGAAATAATAAAGGTACACAATTTTTCTCCAATATTGCAATGATGTGACCTTTGGCCTTTTTTGATGATTTTGTTACAGTAGCTTTCTCAATTGTAAAGAATTTATTCTGTAGATTTTTCTCTAGATTGAATGTATGTCTTGTTATCTTTCTCAAGTACAGATTCTAATGCTTTAGGATGAAAACATTCCAAGTTTCTTTTTAATTTTGATGCTCTAGCATCTTCTATTTCGCTTATTTACTGTTATCGTTTACAGTACATAACAGGGAACCGTCTAATGCATTTGAAATGTAACTTGTAAACCTCTTATTGTCATTGTGTATTTGTTCATGGGTTTTTGGCACCCAGTACACTCTGTAGAGTGGTTAGTGTTAGGAAGGACATCCAGCTGTAGAAACTATGTCAAAACAGACAATTGGAATTTGATGCAGTTCTCTTGCTTGCCAATTTCTTGTCAAACCATCCAACCAGTAGCATATTGGAAAATGGACATGAGATAATGATGACAGAGATATGTGTGTATATTTCTATGGTCTCCTTGTCTTCATACCACTTGCTCATTGTAAATGAACATCACTGTCATACAAGCAGAGTGGTTCATTTGTTGTTATCTGTGAAAACATATTCAGCTGTCATATTGTTCATGTTTGAATGATGCTGGTAAATATTACCTTGTTTAGAAATTGGTGAGGCTTTGTGATTGAAAAACATTTGAGTGTAGAAAAAAGAAAAAAAAAAAGAAAATGGGCCTCACTGGTTTTCATCTGACCCATGCAAGCATTTGAAAAATAGATGTTAAAATGATGATGATGATGATATACCATCATTTAACATCTCTTTTTCCATACTGGTATGGATTGCATGGTTTGACATGAACAGATAAACGAAAGGGCTGCACTAGGTTCCATTGTCTGCTTTGGCATGGTTTGCCAACCATTTCACAGAAGTGTGCTGTGTGCTTTTTATGTGGCACCCACTCTGGTGAAGTGACTAAGTATCTGCAAAACAAGATCCCTTTAGTGAGTGGAGTAGAGTAGTATTAAGAAACTAGGATAGAGGGACAAGAACTGAAGAAGTGAATACATGGTTTGGCCCCTGGAGAGAGAAGGAGAGAGAGAGAGAGGGAGGGTTGTAAAGTTAAGACACAAGGTATATGGTGAATACAAGAGGCATAATAGGAAGGAGGAACAGAAAAGGTGGATGTGTATGCAAATGCACTGAGCAAAAATAGCGTGGCAGGTGATTAGCAAATGATGTGCAAATGCAAAAATTACTTTATTATTATTTAGTGCTCACAATATAAATACACACATAGCTGAGGAAATCTAAGAAGATTTTAGCAATTGGCTTTTGAGAAAAGATACTTTTTACCGTGTTGTCCTTATTTCTTAACCCTTTAGTGTTCATATTAATCTGTTAAATGTCATACTTTTTTCACTCAAATTGCTTTGAATTAATCATACATTATCTTATAGCTTTGAAGTTTCGATGGTGTGATAGTTTATTCTTAGACTGTCAATGTAGGTTAGGTGTGAGAGGCTAGATATGGCCAATTTGAATGTAAATCATGTAGGATATTTGGGCCGGATATGGCTGGCTTAAACATCAAAGGGTTAATCTTGGATTAATGTGACAATTCTGACAAATTACATATCAATGTCATAAGAATGTAACAAAGAACATTCTTGTAAAATGGTTCTTTTCTAGCACCAAATGATTTTGGTACATTTTTCAAGTCATGTGATTTACTGCAAAGAACATTTGCATAAATTAGTGCATTTGTGATGGTCAAGCCAACTAGTTGTGGTCAATGCTGGCATCAGGTAACTGGAACTCATGACAGTTGCATGTAAATAACACCTTTTGACCATTGGGCCTCACAGAGGCATTGTGGCTGATGTCAGTGTCATGTAACTAGCGCCTGTGCCAGTGGCATGTAAAAAAGCATCTTTTTGAGTGTTGAGCCTCATGGGGACAATGACAAATGTTTGAGACTTTTGGCAATATGCCATGCTTGAATAGGAGACCCATCAAGCCGAGTGTAATCATAGCTGTGGCAGGTATTGGTGTCACGCAACTGGCACCTGTGCCAGTGGCACGTAAAAGCACCCATTACACTCTGAGAGTGGTCGGCATTAGGAAGGGCATCCAGCAATAGAAACCATGCCAAATCAGACTGGAGTCTGAAGCAGCCCCTCAGCTGAATTCAAGACTGGCTGTCCCTGAGAGTTCTTCTACACTGATGACCTTTTTCTTATAGCTGAATCACTATGTATATGTATATATACTTTTATATACACACACACATTTTGAATAGACATTGCAAGACTAACAACCTCGAGTAGAACTCCCTTTTCTTTTTCTATATGTAGCACAAATATAATTCATATTCCCAAATAAAGTACTCTTCATATTCAAGACTCTGATGAAGCTATAGGATGTCATTCACACACTCAACCACGAGTCCCCTCCATCTTGTACCAGAAACAGCTGTAAGCTAATGAAGTTCATAACATAACCATTGTTTTACCTTTGGCACTTCATTTTCTTATGCCTGCCTGTCTATTTATATACAGGTGTCAATTCACACAAATAGCACCTGTGGCAATCAACTCTATAAAGTAGTTGGCATTAGAAAGGGCACCCACTCATAGAAACCAATCCAAATCGGGCTGGAGTCTGGTAAAGCTCTCCAGCTTGTCAGCTCTGGTCAAGCCATCCAACTCTCATGCCAGCATGGAAAACAGATGTTAAATTGATGATAAATACATATAGACTTTTTTGTTGATGTCATAAAAATTTATTAAATTTCAAGAGAATATGAAATAATTCTTTTTTGGAACAAAGCTACACAGCAGAACATTAAATATTGGGTTGAGAATAACTTGGAAATAAGTGGTACGGTCAGATCTCAGAATATTGGATCTTACAGATTGCTATAACAAAGAATTGTTATAAAAACAACATAATGTTGCATGGTAGCCACATAAAGTAAATGTCAGCATGAAAATATACATTAAGACAATGGTAAGTGTTGTAAATAATGACTGGTATAAAATGGAAAAAAAAAAAAAAAAAAATAATTCAGCCATAAATGAAAGTTAACCCTAAAAACTATGCCTTAATGACTACACATTTCCTTGTGTTCATATGCTTGCACCAGTATAGTATCAAATATAAATAAGTTATAAACAATGAAGAGATAAATGGATGTGTCACCAACCTTAAACTCTACAAGAATTTCAGATGGCTGCCGACAGAAAGAATCATGTGTTTCAGGTAAGGATAACTTTTCCATGATTACTTTGGTATTTTTCAAAAGTTTATTTCTTTCCTGTCTCATTTCACCAATAAAGAAAGCTGGAAAAAAAAAATGACAAAAACCTGAATAGATTTTAATTGAGCCTTTGTATAATTAATTCCATGATAAATCATTGGGGTTCTGTTTTTGTTTACATAACTCAGGAAATAATTCTCAGAGTATCATCTCTTTAAGCCCTGCACTGTAAAATGATAAAATTCTTGTCAGTTATACATCTCACTATTTATATCAGTCAACCATTCTTACCTGAGCCCCAACTGACAGCTGACTAAGCTAAACTTATGTGTTTCTCATAAGAACATTGTATAGCAGTTGAAACACACTACAAGACATCATTTGTAACTCTTTCAAATTAATAAGGTGAGAGTGTACGCTTGTCATCGCCATTTTAGAGTTACAATTTAGGAAAACACTGTAAGTGATTTCTGAGAAAAACTGGGTATTAATGAGGATGATGATTTAAAGGTAAATAAAATATATACGGGTTGACAATGCTAAGCAGTGTTGAGTATAAATACAAACTTGCAACCAGTTCGAATATGTTTGAGGTATATTCAATCTCGTGAGATATTCAGTTTCTTGTGATGGCGAAAATTTCTTATTGTAGACAAATAGGTGTAAATAGACCGAGTCAACTCGTAGCACCCGCTGTGGGACGCTTGCATTTCAGAGTGGTTATCTCCCCTTCAGCGACTGGAAAGATAGGCGCTGCAAACGGACACCAAGCAACCGGTCCCTTTTACAATATTCCCGTCACTGTTTAACAATTGGTTGCACCATTCAGCAGCTTTCTGTACATATGGCAGTGTGAAGCGATTCAGTCTACACCTATCTGTCTACAGTGAGGAATTTTCTCCAAGACAAGACACAGCGAATAGTTTTCTTATGGGTTCGAATATGCTTCAAATATATTTGAACTTGGTAAGAAGAGTGTAATTGAATGTAAAAGTATGAATACCTTTTGTAATATTAGCAGCTATCCATTGGTGAATACCTTCTTCAGCCAGGCGAACGATAATTTTAAGTGAGAACAACTTGACAGTTTCGTTATAATCCACCAAAAGCACCTGAATCACTTTCCTGCCGTTACTCTCCACATAGCTGTTAAAATAACAATGCAGCAATTAAGAGAATAAATTTCAGAATAACATATTGAGGATGATGAAAGACTTGCACCTTCCTGTGTAGAGACAATTGAATAAATGTGGTGAAAATAGAATCTAGCTTATGTATATACTGTTTGAAGACAGGGGAAAGAACATGTTAGGTTTGGGTGTATCCAGTAGCAAAGTATATATATGTGGGTTGAGAAAGGGGGTTTGGTATGTTTTCTAAGATTGCGTAGAGTTGGAAGCAAATTGGGAACCAAATGTATTGGTTTATTTACATGAGTGCTACATACAAAACCATCTTGGTTGTGAAATGGCAGCTAACTTAGTAGAGTTGTTCTCGATAAAGGATGAGAAAATCCATTTACAATGTGAGAATCCAAAAAGTTTGTAGGCCACATGTTACAGAAAGGTATCTTTTGATATCTTATAGGTCACTTTGCATGTAAATGCAGAGTTTGGTAAATAACTACTAATTCTATCCAACAGGTATTGTAGTCAATGCTCTTCATTGGTGTGTTGTGGCTTTGGAGGGATACACTTTAGTGTATTATTTTAACCCTTTAAAATGCAAACCAGCCATATCTGGTGCAAATACTCTACCTGTTTTATGTTCAAAATAAAAACAGATCTGGCCTCAAACATCTAGCCTATAAAATTTTATTCTAAAAATAAACAATCCTGTCATTGAAATCTCAAAGCTACACGATAATGCATGATTAACTGAAAAGAACATGGATCGACAAGCATTGCATTTGACAGAGAAATCTGAGTGTTAAAGGGTTAAGCATTTACATTTTAGATTTTATAACTTTCAGTACACAGGTACTCAAGACTGACGACAATAATTCCACAAAACTCTTGTTTGCTCAAAAATTATGAATTATATCAAAAAAGAAAATAATACAGGAATACTTTTGTTTCTTAAATACTGTAATTATTATAATGAATTGTCACCAAGAAAAAAAGGATCCAGAAAGGAAAGCATTTAAATGTAAGTATAATGATTACATTTTGCAATGTCTTTTATACTTTTCAGTACTGAAAGAGGACTCCACAGGACTTGTATTTGCTCATAATAATTGATATAAAGTAATCAGTAAATAAAATCGACATTGATAGCAAACTTTCTTATTTTAATCTGAACAGAAATCCATACTGTAAATAGATAACACAGACACACACACACACACACACACATGCATATACACAATGCCAACACTAATGAAAAAATATTTCTTAAATAAAATAAATTTTTTCAAAAACATTGACTTTACAAAAGATATGTTTTTACAGCCTACATCAATAAAGTTCAAATAAACTGTTGAGTTGCTGTTCAGTGAACCTGCAACAAATATGCATGGATGGATGGCTTTTTTCTTCTTTCCCAAATAATTTGCTCATAAATTGCTAATGTTGCAATGAAACTGAACTATGATATACTATACAAGCTGCAGAAAGAGAAAAAAAAGAACATCGTTTTTTTTCTTGTGTCTGTTAACTGTACATGTCATCTGCACATTCTATTTTATTCGGTAAACTAAAGTGTTTTCCTGTCTTATGCCTCATTATCTCTTTATTGCTTACAAGGGGCTAAACATAGAGGGGACAAACAAGGACAGATAAAGGAATTAAGTCGATTACATCGACCCCAGTGTGTAACTGGTACTTATTTAATCGACCCTGAAAGGATGAAAGGTAAAGTTGACCTCAGCAGAATTTGAACTCAGAACATAACAAGCAGACAAAATCCTGCCAAGCATTTTGCCCGGCATGCTAATGATTCTGCCAGCTCACCGCCCTCCACTTTAACTCTTTAACATTCAGATTATTACATCAAATGTAATGCTTATTTATTCATATTGTTTAGATTTAATCATGAATTATCGCATAGCTTTGAGATTTTGATGATGTGATTGTTTATATTTAGAAGGACATTGTATGTTAAGTGTTAGATACCAGATCTGGCCAGTCTCAACACAAAAGCAGGTAGAATATTTGGGCCAGATATGACTTGATTAAATGCTAAACAGTTAATCACTGTATTTTCCACTTAAAACAGCTTTGCTTCCTAATTTACTTTTAAGAATAAAGAATGCTAATCAATAAATGCTAATCCTATAGCTTAAATCAATACAACTAACCAAACAGAAAAGAAGACAATGTAAAGCCACCATACAATATAGTTTTGAACAAGAATAGTTCTAAAAAGTTCTTAAACTATTAACGTTTTGACCATCATCTGTGTTGGCAATAACTCATGTCTGAGAGGTTAATCTGTAGGAAGTGATTGAACCTTTTCAGCCTGATGGATGGGAAAGATGTCAGTGCCTGGGGTGGTTGTTCAGGCCAAAGGTGGTATAGAAGAGCTGGGGACATGTATCAAAGGGGACAGTTGACAGGGAACAAGGAAGTGCAAGTTCTTCTTTGAGGTCTGTTACTTTCCATCTGGTCTGTCCCCTTGATGCCGCCATGTTGAACAGTTTTTGGTGATTGTCTGCCAAGCATATGGGTCAATGGAACAGGAGAGGAGATTGACCTTGAGCAGGTCTTGGAAATGAAATTTGGTGTCTCTGTGTAGTCCAGTGCCTGTGGCCAACTCCACAAAGAGGAGTTGACAGGGAAAGTGTGTTTGAAGCATACGTATGATGTGTCCCGACTAGCAGAGGAGGGGTCATGCCATGATAGCTTCAATGCTGGGCAGTCCAGCCCAGAGCAGAGCCTCTTTGTTGGAAGCATATGTTTTCCATTGAATCCTCATGACTGCATGAAGTTTATGCTGTTGGAAACGATCATAGTCATCTTGATACAAAGCCCACATCTCACAACTGTAGAAGCAGTTTGGAATATATCGTGACTTTCATTTGGATGGTGAAATCGTGGTTTAGAAAGACTTATTTTGAGAGTTTTCTGAAAGCAGTATGAGCTGCACTCATCCTATTCTCAACGTCTTTCTGAAAGGTGTAATCACTGGACAGGTAGTTTTCAAGGTATGGGAAATCCTCCAAGGTTCCCAGGTAAGTGCCACATAGCCTTATGTCACTGGTGTCAGCGGCAGGTTGGCTAGGAGCTCCCTGTACAAGGATCATTGTTTTCATTATGTTTGCAGTCAGATCAGAGTGGGTAAGCTAAGTTAAGATTAATAAACATTTTCTGATATTATAGAATTTTTTACATTTTCTTTTCTTTTATTAATACCTTATTAAAAAGAAACATACCTTCTCATTTCATCTTTCAAATACTTTTGAACACCTTGCATAAAATCCTTACTTAAATCACCAACCTCTTCATAATTAAATTCCTGAAACAAAAACAAATTTTTTTTAATTACTAGATTTTTACTGAAAAACAAAAAAGAACTGAGTTTGAATAAACATAAAAGAAAAAACCAGAATTATATAATTTTTTTTTTATTTAGAATAAAATAAAAAATAAGATCAAGAATGTTTGTGGAATATTATAGAGAAGAACGGTGTTAATAATTTTGTTTTAAGATGAAATCCTGTTAGTTTACTGTTTCTTGGCAGAGCAACAATTCTGTAAAGACGAAAGTCCAAGACAAAAAACATGAAAGAATTTTGTCTTCAGTTTTAACAGTCGACATTCAAAATGAATGTTGGTTTCAGGTCAAGAAAGAACATAAACAAATCCAACTTTAACACAAAAGATACTCCAACAATTCAAGGATTATGCAGATATTTCAAACCAATTCTAACTAGAGAGAGGGAGAGAGAGAGAGAGAGAGAGAGGCAAATAAGAAAAGTCTGTGGTAAGTAGCTTGCTTCCCAGCCACATGGTTCTGAGTTCAGTCCCACTGCGTGGCACCTTGGGCAGGTGTCTTCTACTATAGCCTTAGACCAACCAAAGCCTTTGGTAGACAAAAACTGAAAGAAGTATATATGTATATATAAACATATATATTTATGTGTATGTGTGTCTTTGTGTCTGTTCCCCCCTCCCCTGTAACTTAACAGTTCAGCAAAAAGGCCGATAGAATAAATACCAGACTTAAAAAAGACAAATAGTATTGGGGTCAATTTGTTTGAATAAAATTTCTCAAGGCAGTGCTCCAGCATAGCCAGAGACAATGAAAAAAAAAATAAAAGAAAGAAAACATTTCTAAGTAGCTTACTTTTTATATATGCAAATCTTACAGTAAGAACTAAAGCAATGAATTAATATTTCTAATTGAGCCAAAGCTTATTACATGAGACTGTTATTCTTTGGAACATAAACCCTGCAATGCTACTCTTCACAATGGTATTTCAAATTATTTCAGGAATGGCCATAATTTTATTTTCAAGCTAATTTATTAATTCAATTTTAATTCACAGAACTAAATCTATTAATTCATCTTCAATTTTCTTCTTTTGAAACTTTGCCTAAAATGCAATGATTCTGTTAATGATTCCACCAGATTGCCATCTTAATTAATTAATTACATAATGATGATTTCAAATTTTGGCACAAGGCCAGTAAGTTTAGGGAAGTGGAGGTACTTACTTTAACAACCCTGAGAAGATAAAAACAAAGTCGACCTGAGTGGAATTTGAACTCAGAACATGTTGTATGAGATGTTTAAGAGAAGTAATAACTCGTCTAAACAAAATATGAAATCGATATAGAAGAAAGAAAAGGAACAATTAGTTACAAACAAATTATGTCTAAGTGAGAAGGGTTAATTTTAGAATCATTTTGTACAGAGTGAAAATTGAAACAATGTCTCACTGGAATATTTGCAGGGTCAACGCACTGCTCCACAGTTTCGGTAAATGTATTCCTGCTCTGCTGAAGTAAACTCTCCAGTTTTCGACTTCTAAATAACTTGATGAAGTTGGATACCATTCTTTTAGCTATAAAGTCAACCGTTTTCTTTAAAGATGTTGGGTGATTATGAAAGAAGTTATCTTCAAGTTGAAGCTGAAATTAATTAAAAGAAAAAGATCAATCTTAACAAATTCATAATAATGAATAAAGATTTAAATCTATGTATATATACAGTTAATGAATGATTGAAGCAAAAAGAAGGACTAAATTTTCTTTGTTATTATTGAGGGATGAAGTTAAAACAATAGATAGAGAACACCACTGGAAAATATGAAAACTAAAAGAAGCTGCACATTTGCTAGGACACAACAACCTCCTAAGCAGATTGAGTGCAGATACGAACAGCATATGGGAACCAGTATTAACCCTTTTGTTACTATATTTCTGACCAAAATACACCCCTCACGAGTTTCAGTTAAACTC
>JARUKP010001020.1:0-10108 GCA_029874955.1 Octopus insularis
TACCAGGATGTTCCTTCAGTAGCATTGGCACTAGAATATTCCTTCACTAGCATCAGGATAATGAAACCCTGTTCATTTGTGATTTCTACATCAGTTATCTTCAGAGCTAAGTAACCTAAAACTGTTCTTTGATATTTATTGTACAAATTTGTTGTCTCTTCACAATACCAGTGTTCAACCTTTTCTCACTTTAAGCAGTTGTAATGCTATAAATGCCATCCATTCAACATGTACAACTCTCATAAGACAACAAAGTTGTCTTTATGTGATCATATAATCTGTTAGAAATAACAGCTAAATTACAGACAAATCACACCTCACTGTCTTAGAAAGGAAGCACACACTGGATATTGTAGCCCTAAATATGCAAAAGCTAAAATGATCATTGCTGGAATGTCTAATAACCCTCTGGTAATAATTCTAAAAGAAGAAGCCGCCGCAACATCTGTTTTTCCCCAGTGGGATAGTTCAATTGTGTTTTCAAACGTCAGTCTTCCACACATCGAAACCGTGATGGTGAAAATAAAGACTTTCAGATAAAGAGCCCAACAACGAAGGGAGTTAACTTTTCATTACTAATACATAACAAATTATTCCTCTTGCATTGTGTCCTCAAAGGAAATGTCAAGGGTGTTCCGTTTTAAATTCTATAATAAAAATCTCTCACTCACACACAAAGAAACCAAAAATAAGAAAAACATTTATTGTATTTATTGTTGAAGAGAATGGTGAGTATAAGAGTCACGAAAGCTACTGTGCCTTTGACAGGAAGGCAAAGGATAAAATAGTAATAAAGGGTTAACATTATAAAGGATCAATCAAAGATACTAATTTTGTCATGAGTAATTAACTAATGCACAAAAAATCAACCTATAACCATAATGTTAATTACTTTCTATTATAAAATGAAAGTGAGCATTATAATATAATATATAATAAATATATATCTATATGTACTATAATGGAGAAAGCTCCTTATTAATTAGGTGTATAACAATTACTAAAAGTACTAAAAGAAAGCAATTACTGAAGGGTTGACTATCTGGAAATATCTTTATAAATTCATGTTCTAAGAAATTTCCTATTATTTTGATTTCTCAAGTTTATTGAATTTTTTAACTCCAATTTTTCATAAATTTAAATATTCATTGCATTCACAGTGAGGTATTCCATTTTCCTTTGCAAAGTCTCTCACTTTCTCTTTTAAGTTTTCATTCACTATTTGAAAAACCGACAGTTTATTGTATTAAGGTATATGTAATGTAAAAACATAATTTATTGAATGAAAATTTTTTAAAATACCCGTATAATTTGTAAACAAGGGATAGCTGTGATAAGAGTCTTGGAAATTGGGTAATTACTATTAGAAGATGAAGAGAAAAAAATCTAGTTAACCAAACCTGTGGATCAAAATATTCCCCTCACTACTTGGTAACTAAAGCAACTTTGTCATAGGTACAACATACCTTGATAGAAGCTTCTAAATTAACTCTGTAAACTGAGATTCAGCTAACTGTACTTTTAGTTTAATTCTATTTCAGATTTGATATTATGCTTTTTTTTATTGCTCTAATAAGTTTTTCATATGGAATTTTCATGCTGACAAAAACTGCTTCTGCAACTTTCAATGCTTGCATGAATTAAGCACATTTTGAAATTTATTTTTAACATACTGGGAGTCTTTTCTAAAGACTTGAGCACCCAACTATAAAAAAAGACAAAATGTTTGTAGGCAAGTGAAATCACTCACACTCACCTCCATAAACCACTTAACCAACTACAATAACAATTATATAGTTAATTATATACGATAATTTAGTAAATTTACTTTGCTAATGCATATCTACAACTCTAATTATCAGCCAAGATTCTAATTACAAATTACAATATAAGAGCTAAAAAAAAGCAAACAAAACAGAAACACACACACAAAAAAAAGTTAGAACTTAAAATATATATACATGCCAGCAGTATAATAAGCATGTAAGTCAAATTATAGTGTGTATGAGAATTGAAGGTTATAGGCTATACAAATTGTCAAGTAGGTGAGAGAAATTTACTGCAGGAGTAGAGCACTAGATTGACACTTTAACAGATTACCATGCACCACACCAAAAAATCTGTTACATTTTCTTAAAGTGAATTAAAACAAGAAAAGAAAGAAATGGTAGATATACTTGTCTTTTCCAGAGCTATAATAAAGCACTTGTGCATGGTATGAACCAGAAGCTGGTAGTACTATAACTTTACATAATTATTTCACCTTTATAGCATTCTGATACAACAAAACATTGTGGAAATTCTGAAGGTACAAAGCTTGTTCAGCAACTTCAAAGATACTAACTAGAAACCCCATTAGAGAATATATCATAAGATCAATAGTGTTAGCAAACAGAAGTGTATTTTTCAACTGAGAAAACTAGCACACTTGGGTTGCTTTAAACAAAGGTAACTCCTCATTAAACTTTTTGTTACTGAAATACTGTGAAAACCAGGCTGGCTAGTTTCAATTAGCATGAAGATCTGCAACATATGGTGATAAATTAAAACTTAGTAAAAGTTTCAGACATTTTAACAATATTTTTTTTCAAATTCAATACCATATTTTCCAGTATACAAGTTGATGTATATAGTGCAAACATTCAAACATTGTCATTATCTTTTCAAGTCCTGCTGCATTTCATATTGAAATTTTAGTCCTCTAAAATCATCTTGGTGTATAAGTTGATTTACCTTTTAGAGCTGTAAAAGTTTGGTCTAAAAAAATCAACTTGTATGCTGCAAAATACAGTATGGCAGTTTTATATTTTATTGGAGACCCACTTCTATATATTTACAGTTTCAGTTCTATTTTTCCTTCCTGGCAGTATATATGGCATCACTTTTATTAATTGACAAGCAGTGCATTGCAGTTTTTAGGTGTCTCTCTCTTTTTTTTTTTTATTCTGAATTCAAATCTTGCTGAGGTTAAATTTGCCTTTTAATCTTCCTGGTGTTGATTAAGTACCAACCAAGCAATGAAGCTGATTTAATTAAATGTATGCTAACAACTGAATTGTGATCTTATGCCTATGTTGGAAATTAATATAAGTCTAGACATTTATTTAAATATTATGGTACCAGGTATTTTGATAGTAGTATGTCTGACCAGCTTCTACATTAACATCTGCATTCATGAGGGTTTGCAAAGGCTATGGACTAACCTTTTCCTTCGGACCTTCTAAGTTTATTGAGATAACAAAGGAGCCTCTACATAGTTACTTGACTTACCAAAAACAACAGTTCAAATCACATTCTTCAATCTTAAAAAAAAAAAAAAAGACACTGGCTAATGTAGTTCTTAAAATAGAAAGAGAAGGTCACAGCTGAAAATCAGTGCTGATCAGGAACTGAACAACAACAAACTAATAAAGGTGTCTCTATACAGTCGCTTGATCTGGTAAAAATAACAAGCAAATTTCACTCAAATCACAAACAACATCTTACAAAAACGAAGGACACACTGAATTATGTCATCCTAAATACACTCTGTCTACCTGAAAAATAAGTGGGTCTGCTTAATCTGAGTTGACAAAGGCTAAACAACAAAAACTGTGATGTATGACTGGAATCTGTTTTGATGTTGAATAATGAGATTTAGTTAAAAGAGTTCAATTTCATAGTTGGAAGCAAATTTTGAACCAATTTCCAACAATGTGGTTAGTATGCTAAAATCTGAAATTCAAAGTAACCGATGACTGGTAGTAGTGTGCATTCACTAATGTAGCTAGGAGGGAGGGTGGCACTTTCCATCCTGTTGTAGGCAACAGCTGTAGGCAATATGTGTTTTTTTTATGGGTTCCGGAAAACGGAAGGGCTGCCCCATGTGGCACACACTTTAGCTATGCTAGTGGACGCATTGCCAAAACTCTATAAAACTTTAGAGGAAAAGAAAATTTGAAGTTGATTTGCCATGTTTAATTGTTTTGGTCCTTAAACATACTACCACATCAGTAGTTAACTGATCTCTATAGCCTGTGATTAGTGTTAAGAATGACATACAGCTATAACTCCCTCACCCTGTACCTGCTCCAGTTATACACTGATGTGTAAAAAGGAATAATGAACAATATATGACATTGTGACCACACCTTCTGTCAATGTGGTGACATGTGTTCAATATCTGATAGGTCAGCTTAACACATGCAAGTATGAAATAACAAAACTTTTAAAGAACATCAAGAAAAAGTTGCTAAAAGAATAACAATGATCATTGACAATATGATGACAAATGACAACAATGCGAGAACTATAATAATATAGTAACTACAAAATCTATGCAATAACTATAATTATGATGAGACTATGATATAACTACGGTAACAACATGATAAATATGATATGATATGATATGCAATGACAATACAGTAAATATAATGATAATGAATGTATTTTTTGGTGTCGTTAATTAACTTGTTGAAAAACAACAAAAACATTTACTGATAGTGGGACTCTATACATAAAGTAGAGTGAAGTTTTATCAATAACTAGTTGAATTACCCAGTGTTGCCCAGGTTACTGCTGTTCTTATTCAGATTAGTAAACATTAAATATGAAGATTTATTTTTTTTTCTCTCACAATTATTTCAAAATATCTATATTTTATTAAAAAAATATCCAAATTGTAATGATAGTACAATTTAGAACTGAAAATCTGTCCATCTTGAAGCACCTCAGGGTAAACTACATTCATTGTGTAATTTTTTGTTAGTGTCCAAATGAATGAATTGTTTCTGCTTCCAACTTGTGAGCAACCAACATAGAGTTGGCTGTGGGAGAAACATGTAGAAGAGAGATGAAGTCCTACTACCTGGAGGGATTGACCTTGAGATTTGTTAACTGAAATACCAAAACTTAGTTTGACTGGAAACTGAAGCCTCTTAAATTCAAATGGAACATCTGTAAGTATGAGAGGAAATTTTGGAATAAAGACATTTTCTTCTTTGTGACTACCTGTTATGATTGTTGCCTGTAGGACATGGGGCTTCATGGAAGTAACAGTTAAGCAAGTTGCATTACACTGTGAGGTGGGTCAAGATTCCCAAACAACATAATGGGAGCATCCAACTTTAGTGTCAAGTGGCATCCTAGAGGGTTTAAGTGTGTTCAGAAATCCAACAGGGTATTGAACAGCCTGATCTTGATCGATTGTTGTGTAAATTGATGGAAAAGTCATTTCTGATGTATCTTAACTTTTGAAGAAGTTCATGATTAAGTTTATCAACCATTTCGTAAGTTGGAACCAGTATAACTCTTTCACATAATCAGTTTACATCAGTGTAATTGACAATCACACTTTCACTCACACACACTGACACATATATACACTCTCTTGTATAAAGATAGAGACACATAGACATACATTTATGTAACGAACGTGCAAACATACACACTCACAGACACATGCTCATATACAAAATATCATCACAGTGGTATGAAATGTCCTTTATTATCTTGTACCTAACAAATGCACACATACACACACATTCAGATACAGAATGTGACACTGTCGTTGTCATCATGGTATAAAATCTTTACTATCTCATATGTATCAAACACACAACCACACACACTCAGATACAAAATGTATCATGGTGGTGGGGGCATAAAATTTCCTTTACTATGTCATATGTAATGAACACACAAACGCACACACACATACAGCCACATACACACTCATATACAAAATGTGATGTGGTGGTGGTGGTATAAAATGTCCCTAACTATAGTTGCCTATAGAAAAATGTTATATTGTTTTAATCCAAATGAAAATAAAAACTACATGCTGACACTCATGGGGTACCTTGTAAAATTTGATTTGATTTGGTCAAGCCATTTGAGAATGCATAGTGAACAGACACAGAGACAGAGAATTTTATATATAAAGAGATATTGATTTGACTGGGAACTCAGGTTTTGCCCTTAATGGCTTATTTAACCAGCAAATGATGATAATACATTAACAATGGTGATATGATAACTATAATGATGATATGATGTGATATGAAGATGCAATTAGCAATGCTGATGAATATGATGAAACTAGAATAAATATGACAATACAATAGTAGTAAAGATGATACCAATGTAATAACAATGAAGTGGTTGAAAATTATGATAATTTGTTAATTATATATAAAGTATGAGACAAGTGTAGTTACAGATCTTAGTTTGGGATACCCTTTGTACTCTATCTCCTAATTTATTAAGCTTCAACTTAATATATTTTTTCATTACTAGCTTTTCGTCATAGCTTCTTATCCACATGAGTTTATAGATGATCCAGGTGTCACTACTCCACCTTTGTTATGCACACTCATTTTAGTAAATACAACCAAACCAACATGAAAGATTAAGTAAATTTTCATGAAATTTGAAAACATAATCATGATTTAAAGAAATAAATGTAAAGTCAAATAATCTTCCTCAAATCTCTATATTGAATTAATCCAAACTAGGCAATTGTAGTTATCTCTACCCACTAGACAAGAAAGGCCTATAAAAGCCAAGGATGCTTTCTCTTCTATACAGAATAACTTTTTTTTTTTACTATTTTACATATTTTTTAGAGTTGGTGTAAATGTCACCCCACTCAACACATCAATAAATTTTGACATTGTATTGTTGGAACAATTGATTTTTTATCTTTACAGTTGGTTATTCCTTTGTATTATTCATCAGTGACGAGAAGTTTCTTACTTGTTTGTCAACTAGGCAGACTTAGCAGAAACAATGTAACTTGTTCAGGGCAGTATTAGCAGCAGTGCTTCTACATCAGAAAGTATTTTACACTAAGTCAGGCTATTTTACCTCAATACCAAGTGGATTTAAGGTTAGAATATTACAGGTAGCAGTTGACTGAACATTGTTGTAAATAGTTTCATAGAATAAAGAAGTGCAGGCATGGTTGAGTAGTTGTGAAGTTCACTTCATAATCACATGGTTTCAGGTTTGGTCCTACTGTGCCGCACTTTGGGCAAGGATCATCTACTAAAGCTTTGACTAATGGCTTGTAAATGGAATCAATAGATGTAAACTAAGAGGAGGCCATTGTAATTGTGTGTCATTTGTGTGTGTACTCATTAACATAATTTCAACAAAATATGGTGTCTTTGTTGTAGTTTCAGCAATTTTATTGTTTTTGATGTGTGAAGATCAAGGGAATGAAAATACTTTACTTGGAAAACAAATAAGTGTTTGCAATAGAAAGAATATTCAGCCACAGAAAATCTGCCTTATAGAAAAACCACATGTTAGAAAGATGATGATGATTATGATGAAAGACAGATAAAATATTGAGTGATGTAACCTGCTGATGTGTTGTAGTAATTTCTTAGTGCTAGGTAGATAATTGTAGCATAGTGTAAACAAGTCATGAAAGAGTTTGGAATAGTGAAACTTTTATATTTCAAGAGGATGTATCTTCATATCTTACTCAAGCCACAATTTTCCCATCAAATTCTAATATTTCCAAATAAAATGTATTTCTTTATCTTCTTTTTACAAGACCTGTTCCCTTTTCTCTGGCAATGCTTGCAAAGAGGAACATTTCCAAGAGCATTTGTTGCAGCAGTTGAGATCATACTTAACTGACACAAGACATCAATGCATTTCCAAGCACTGCACTAAAATGTTGTACACTTTAAATAATATTTCTACAGAACTGTTGGATTTAATTTGTCATAATTTATGGACAACAAACTCAACTATTAGAACAGTTGTAGTAACTACTATACTGACATTAGTGAGATGTCAGTAGTTTTTGTCCCATAAAGGTCGACACATTGATGACAAACACTACAGAAAGAGCAGATAAATGTCATAACAACTGTACAGCTATCATGTAGCTCAATGATGAAACAGCTCTACATTTAACACTACTATAGTATTAGGATCAACTCTCAGTTGTCATACTATGCTATTGGAAGTAATGCCACTGCTATAAATGAAGCTATTGTATGAATCAATGAGAAGAGGTAAGTGGTTGCTTGATCTGCTTGAAATAGCAGCCAAGTCTCCATTAAATAATTCCTTATAGATGATGATACTATAATATCATTACTTGAATATTATAGTATTGGTGCATTGTTTGTGTTGCTTTGCAGGAGGTCACAAAACATCATGGGAATACTGTTATAACTGATTACAGCAATGTTAGATTTAAAATTAAAATAAAACTAGACAGAAAAATACTTATTGATAGCACTACCATCCTATTTTGAATTCCTCAAAAAGTAAACATATATAACAATAAGAAAAGAATAACTAGAATAACTATGGTAGGTTTATTCATAGTAAAATACAAATAAAAAAAATCAACACAGATATAGCACATGTGAAATAAACCATGAAATTTATTGAAAGTTAACAAATGAACAATTTTAAACATAACATTAACAATCTTCATCAGTTGTAACATTATTCTCATGCCAGTACTACAATTTCATTTAGATTATTTACATAATGGAATTAAGATATCTTGAAGTGCCAATGGACTTAGGAACATTATTGTTCAAAACTAAACAAAGAATCCATGAGGAAATATGAAAATTTGTTAATATAAATAAAGGAAATAAACATGAAAAATGGTTGTGTCTTCAATACAACATGCCTAAAAGAGAAACTATTTCTTATTGCCACTGATACAATAGTAGCTGAAAAGATACAAGACTGTAATTGAAAAAAGGGCCAACTCACATTTGCGTCCGGTGCCCCAGATCACCCAGTGTTGACTTTCGGCCATTGTTAATATGGCTGAAGTCAAGCCGTAGTTTCTGGCGTTTTTCTCCCGGAGCTGAAAAAGATAAAAATATTGGTAAATCTCTATAAGGAAAATAAAATTATTTCTCATTTGTCAGTAAATTCCTGTCTGTTATATTAAATTATCTAATGATTGATTTGACAATCTATTTAATTATCCATTCATAAGTTCACATAAGTATCTGTCAATTTATCTATTACTGATAAAACTCAATGTGTGTTGGTACTGAAACCCCCAATATATCTTGATTGGCATTAGGAAGGGTATCCAACTGTAGAGATCATGCCTAAAATGATACTGGAGTTTTATGGTCTCTGACAGCTTGTTGGATCCTGTCTAACTGTTCAACCCATACCAGTATAGGAAAAGGATGTTAAATAATGATATACATGTATGTGTGTGTGTAAACACACACACACACACACACACATTAGAAACTGCCCTATGGAAGGATGCTTTGTGTTGGGCCTGATTTAGGTAAAGCTGTGATACACTTAGAAAAAATATGGTTATATAATGCAAACACATACCATCTTGTTAGTGAAAAAATAGCATGAGGTGATGGCAAAAGTTACTCAATGAAGTGGCACAGGGAAAAAGTGGTAACAGTGAAATGTAAGAGGGTTGGATCCAGTCAGAATTATACAAGAGTAAAAAGAATGGGAACATTATTGCATTACAGACATGAATGACATATGAAAGATTAAACTAGAGTCATTGTGACAAGGATTTCAAAATTATACATATATACATTCATTTTTAACAAATGACAGATATTGGACCAGCCATGCAGGGAAATCTCTTTCAAGGATTTAGGTAATTATATCAATCCCAGTATTTTGTCATAATCATCATCATTTAACATCTGCTTTCCATGTTGGCATGAGTTGGACAGTTTGACAAGAGCTGGTTAGGTAGAAGTTTGCACCATGCTTTGCTGTTTACTTTGGCATGATTTTTATGGTTGAATGCCCTTCCTAACATCAGCCACTCCGCAAAGTGGACTGAGTGCTTTTTATGTGGCACCAGCACAGGCGAGGTCAGTTTTGGCATGGTTTTTTACTGCTGGATACCTTTCCAAATGCCAACCACTTTACAGTGTGGACTGGATGCTTTTTATGTGGCATTAGCACTGGCAGGGTCACCAAATATCTTACAAGACAAAAATCCTTTGAGAGGGGAGGGGCATTGGAGGAAGTGATCTTGTGCCACGTAATGAAAAGTTAGAATGTGACAGAGAGACAGAAACAGGTGTCTTCTTGTACTTATTTTATTGATTACATATGTAAAGGTAAAGTTGACCTGGAC
>JARUKP010001021.1:0-10108 GCA_029874955.1 Octopus insularis
GGTTATACACCATTAGGTGTATACCTGCTTCCTACTTTAAGTTGTAGAAGAAACAACGGAACGCAGATTCACTAAACTAGAAACCTAACAATATTTATTTACAGAATAAATAGGCAGCACTTCGTTCTTTGGTTGCAGAGAAATAGTCAGTGATATTGGTGGTTATCTGTAATATAGCTTCCAGAGTTGGAATGTTGGAGGAGAGCGATACAAAATACGTCCTTCTGCCCACGAAGCTGTTGACGCAAGAGAGAGATATCTGCGCGAAAACGTTGAGAGAATCGAACTACGCATGAGTATGGGACTCTTCCTGTGTTCCTTCCGGAACTAATCCCCGCGCATGCGTGGATGAAAACGCAGTAATGGCTACTGTAATTTTGGCGCCAAATGACGTCAGTACAATCCCATTACTCAATTGGAACAAAAATTATTGTTGACCATGGTGGAATATGAACTCAGCCTTCAATAACTCAGAATAAAAACGATATTTTTGTTGTTCTTTTTAGGTTGGGACCAACTTGAGACCAGACCGAAAACCTGTAAAAATCTGGATCATTATTCTATGTGTGGCACTGGGAGTGTTTCTTCTAATTCTAATTATTTGTGGTTTACGAAAGGTAAGAATTTCTCTGAGTAATTTAACCTCTAAAAATACACAGGAATTATTTTGGTCGTTTCATTGTTGTTATATATTTTTGCACCCAAGACCTTCATGTTTGGTATTGATGCCTGAGCATTAACTGAAACACTAGCAAAAGAAGTAAATACTGGACATAGTTCTATATCAGGATTTGAAGTTGATTTTCGTAAAGAAATTAAAAGATAAAATGTTAAATGGAAGAAGACATTTTATATTAAAAAAAATTAACTTTGATTGAATATGATTTAAAATGAAATATATATCTGAGTACTTTTTACATGGCACTAGCACCAATGAAGTTAACTGGTAACTCACAAGAAATAACCCCTTAATATGAGAAAGGAGTAGCATTGAGAGGGAGGTTTTGAGAGGTTGAAAACTGGGGCAAGCTGCTGCAGATGTATCAATACATGGTGGAGAAGATGTACTTTAAAGCATTCCTGACCTCTGTCTGACCTTCCAAGCATTGCTTCTACTTGGCCCATTTCTGGGTGACACTGGCTACTCCTGCCCATAATCCTATAACCTTGTCTCAGCAAACTAACTTCTAATCCACAGATAAATAAACATGTCTTTGAACTGGGTAAAGTAAAAAAAATAAAATAAATATTTCCTTAAGCCATGCCAGGCTTATGAAGACTGGTTTCCTGGTTTCAATGGCATACATATTCTCCACTCCTGGACGGGACCCCAGTCCATCATAGGATTACTCATTTTTGCCAGCTGAGTGGACTGAAGCAATATGAAATCAAGTCTTTTGCTCAAGGACACAACATGTCACCAGGTCCAACACCCTAACCTCTAAGCCACACGCCTCAAATGGGTAAAATAATGACAGCTTTAAATAACATGTTGGTAATGGAGGTGGTGGTGCTACTACCACTACCACTACCACTACCACCACCTCTACCACTATTAGTGTTACAATTATTACTGTGTACAAGTAGTAGTGTAGTAATGTTGGTGGTAATGTGGTTGTGCAGCAGTAGTAGTAGTGGCAGCAGCAGCAGTGTTATTGTGAAGCTACCATTTGAAGAACTTCCTCTGACCTAACTAATTGCATTTCTTTACGTCTTACATGCCTACACACACACATATACATGCACATATGAGTGTGTGTGTGTGTGCATGTGTGTGTGTATATATATATATATATATATATATATATATATATATATATTGCGTAAGCTTAATGTTTCTTAAATTCATCATTAGCCAATAAAAGAGGAGACTCTCAACATTTCAAAGACTTCTTCAGGAAGCAGGAGGGAAAAGATCTTCTCCATCCCAGTCTGTGTGGGTTTAGACACAGAGACCAAATTCTCATGGACCAAGGACAAAGAAAACCTCTTCTCTCTCTCTCCACCCCACAAAGTAGGATTTTAATCTCAAATATCAAAATCTTCTCTCCTAATGGCCTCTGAACTTCACAAACATTAAACTTTACCAACAAACACAGTTTTTTTTTTATGAATAAATAGATGACCACCATTTCTTGTTCAATCCTCTGCAATCTGGTTTCTCTACACACACATGCATAGTGTGTGTGCACACATACATATATATAAAAATATTTATTGCATACATACACACATATATACATACTGTTGTATTTTCTCTACTCTCTTCCTCTTTGTCTATCTTTCTCTCCCTAAATTCAGTCACTGGTGACATTTCTTTTCATCATCCACCACCATCACCGTTCTGCTTCATCATTCTTATCTTCCTCATTTTCACAACTCCCTCCCCACTTCCACGTGGAGTTATAGTATATGTGGTTTATTTCCTCTCCACTTGTTTACATGACAGTTTATTCTCTCTCTCTCTCTCTCTCTCTCTCTCTCTCTCTCTCTCTCTCATTCTCCTGTTCTCTCCCTTCCACCCTTTTTGGTCTCTGTAGCTCCTCCCCTTCTCTCTAAGAGGCTTTTTGTGGTAGCGGTGGGGAGAAGTGTTCTCATGCTCCTCCCTCTGTCTCTCTCTTTCTGGAATATCCTTTCGTTCTTCTATAAAAACAAATTAATTACCAGAAGGGTGGAGTAAGAGAGGGAGAGAAAGAGAGAAGCCAGAGGAGGAGGGGAAATAACAACTCTCCAATCACAGTAAATTGGGAGCCCACAATGATATTTTAGGTGTTAATGAAAAAGTTTTGCTGTCAATATATTTATTACCAGAAAAAAAAAAACTAGTTCTTTTTGTCTAACATTTTTCACAGTTCCATACACTTCTGGCTCCTGAAACATTCTTTTACTGAGTGCTGTTGCAAACCTAAATAAGGGAACGTGGGAAAAAACTAATCAGAAATTTTGAAAGAAATATCTACAAGATTAGTTTTTAAACACCAAATGGTTATGCAGGGATCCACCAGAACAAAATAAAAATCAAAGAGGGCCATTAGGCAAAAAATGGTTGCGAGTCACTGACCTAGAACATAAGGTTGGGTAGGTAAGACCAAGAATTTGGCACATAGTCTGAGGAGAGGTAAGATGAGACATGATAAGGGCAATGGTAAGTTGAGGAATTTGGGCATTGAATGGTTTTAATATGAAGGCAGCATACAAGTTGTACATTCAGAAGAGCAGAAGCTTATTCCAGTCGTTATATTCTATTTAATATAAAGTTCCTTGCATTGTTATTTAATGTCCAAACAATTATCAATTTTGTGAATTCTTTCTCTTCTTCCATTTCAGTGTGGATTCTTTGAAAGACAGAAAGTCCACCACATACGAGGACACAGTGGCAAGATGAGACAATTATCACAGCCTGATCCAGATGATGATAACAAAGAATAGGATTATTATTATTATGTCTATTACTATTATTATTATTATTATTAAGGCGGTGAGCTGGCAGAATATTGGTTTGCAGTTTCTGCTCTCTACAGTTCAAATGCCAACGTGGCTTTTGTCCTTTCAAAGTTGATGAAATAAAGTGCAAATCAAGAACTGATGTCTGTCATCAACTTGCCTTCTTCACCGAAAATTACTGGTTTTATACTAAAATTTGAAACCATTATTATAATTATTTTATTTTTAATATTATTACAATCATGGACATATGTCCTCTCACTTCCTCTTCCCCTTCATTCCCACATAAAACGAAAAAAAACAATAACAACAAGAAACGCATATTGTTTATGATCTCATGTTCTCACAAACTACATATTAGGGATCAAACATTGGCCCTTTTTTTACCCACCTCATCCCATTCCAATTCACAACTGATATCATTTCCATTCTAATCTCCTCCCACTCACTCCTAACTCCTCATCTTCATTCCCTTTGTTTCCAGCTCCCTGCCCAGCTCCCTCTCATAAACAACCTGCTCTGAAAATTCTACACTGAACCAACTCGGTTAAAAAAAAAAAAAGAGTAACTAAAGAACAAGCAAAAAATACTTCCATTTATTTTAATTTTTAATTTTTCAACTGATGTAATTAAATTTATTTATGTGTTGTTGTTGAAAAAATTTCTTCTTTTTTATTTAATACTGTGACCAGTATCTCAGGTATTCAATGTCTTTTTTATCTAAAGTATGTGTGCACGTGTGTGTATGTGTTGTTTGTACGTGCATGTGTTGTCAAAGTGTGTGTGTTTGTTTATATTTGCATGCTACAAAGGCTGTGAACAAATTGGCAGCTGGCTTTGAAGAGCATGTGAAATAGAGATTTCTTACTCAAAGTTATGAGATAAAGCAGTATTAATTCAAGAGAATGTGAATAAATATTATATTTGACAGCTTAACCTGAATACTAAAGGGTAAAATGATGACAGTGACGGCGATTTAAAGATTACTTCAATGTTGAACTTGATAATGAACTGGGGTCGAAATAATGGTTATGTCCATTTTTAAATAAAAAAAAATAGAAAACCCTACATTCTTACCATGTATTGAGTACAAGATATGAAAGTAGTTCACTTTGAACCAATTCCAACAGAGAGAATACAAAACACACACACACACACACACATATCAGAAAATAAGGACACATAATTTTACACACCTCATTTACTTGTTCCTGTCAAAAGATAGATGCCCTGAAATGGAAATAGTGTTCTCCTAATCCCGATAGGTGTGTTGGTAGATTTATGTATCAATTCACTAAACCCTGTGAAACTAAAACTAGGGTTGGGAGTAATGCTGTAAGTCCCATGGGACCCTGAATAGATTTATTTCTGCTTTGGCTCTTACTAATACCATTCAAAATATTGATAAGAAAACTTATCATTTTAAACGTCTTTAAAAGCAGAAACAATTTTCTGTTTTCATCAGATTTATTGTAAAACCCCTAATTATATTTGCTTGATTGTTTTTTTTTATCCGCTTTTGTTGGGTGTGATGGTGGTGATGGGGTTTAAAGGGGTTTGTATTCATGCTCTGAAGCCCAAAACTGATAGAATTGTAGCTTAAATAGCTGGATGTTGGTGTTGGGGTTGAAAATATGCCTCAAAAGATCTTGTCTGACCCATGCAGGCAAGCAAAAGTAGACATTAAAATGATGATGATGATGACATGCATTTGCATGTGCTTCTTTTGCAAATGTATGTTGGTGATGAATGTAGACACCACAGAGAAACTAACAAACAAAATAACACAACAGAAATATGACAACAAAAAACCTGGAGCTGGTCAAAGTACTTTGTGATATTTGTTCTGCACATATATGCAGACACTCGCTTGTCAGCTGCTGTTAGAAATACAGCCAACCAGTGATTGGCTTGTGAGAAAGCTGTAACTAATAGTGCTATTTTTCAGGAACTGTTGAATAGAATGTAAAATAAATAAAAATAACACAAGAGCCTTTTTTTTTCTCTTTAACCTAACATAGAAGGAGGTACAGAGATAACCAGGAACCTGCAAGCATCCTAACCCCCCCCCCTTCCCTCCCTCCCTCCACCCCACACGAACAAGTTGGAGCAAACACAGCATAAAAGAATTCGGTTGATTTTTATCTTGGGATTTACGAGGTTACAACCTTGATTACTGGTTATCTTAAACACAGGCGGGGGGGGGGGATACAATGATTGTGATGATGATGATGTTGTTGATAATTGTGGTGATGATGATAGGGTGCGGGGACAGAAAGTGGACAAGTAGTTTGTGTATTGGTTGCAGGGTGGAAACTGTTATCAGGATGGAAGCTGGAGTTATTTAGCCCTAGGTCAGCACCAACCAAGCAGACCAAATGATCAAAGACATTCCAGTGACAAGCATCCAGTTCTTCCTCCCATGTGTTGGAAACCCAGGCCTGTCTTATCTAACATGTCCTCTTCTAAAACAACAGCGTATGATTTGAGGGCATTTGGTCGCTATTTCTAGCAGGTCGAAACACCATGAGGATGTTAATTTGGGGTGGCAGGAAATATCCTCAGGTATACACATTCTTCTAAAGGGTATTTGGGCTAAATTTGACAATTTGCAAAAAAAGGAAAAGAAAACACATCATCTGAAAATAAAAATATTTAAGAAATTTTTAAAAATATGGCTGGGAAATAACAGTTTATTCAAAATAACCATCCTCAGTTTTCCTCGTGGCCTCAAGATGGCCCTGGTACATGCATTTCTCACTTGGGCATTGGGAAGATCTTTGAATCTCTCCATGATCTTGGTCACCAGCTCAGTCTTGGTGAACAGTTGGTGTTTTTCCCAACTGTGTCACAGACACAGTAATCCATGGAATTATAACCAGGGGAATTATAAGGCCAGAAATTAGTGGGTAGCTGAAATCATAGAAATTCTCTGACACCCTCTTCTGACTCTTTCTGTTGGTTTAGCAAAGTGCAAAGTCCTTTATCCACACATGTAACCATCCAGCAGAAACCCTCCAGCTAGTGTCTGACCACAGTCTCCAGTATAAATTTTTATTCCATGCTGACGACCTGGTAATAATCATTAATGTGATTTTTATCCTTATTTTATGAATATGTATTATTTCAAATAATATTGTCTGAAGAAGTAAGCCTCTATCCCCATCAAATGAAAAGAAAAAAAAAACACCAACAAAAATAATTTTTTTTTACATAAAAAAATTCAATATGATCAAACAATTAAAATCTTTTAAAAAATTTTATCAAACAAAACACCAGAAAAAAAATGTGGAGTAACATTAACAAAAACTGGAAAACACACACAAGAAAAAAATTAACAACTAAAAATGTCTTGGTGTAAAATAATAAAATAAAAACTTACATCAACATTTGTACTGAGGGATTGGGATGTATTATCATTATCATTACTATCATTATTACCATTATTATGTTTTTTTTTATTTCTTCAAATGTACACACATGCACACAAAATGAAACACAGTATAAACTGTTTTTAGAAAAATACATATTCATAGAAATAAATAAGGTAAAAAAAAGAATATATATAAAATATATAAAAAGAAATAGGAGCACCAAAAATAAGTTTGAAAAATAAAGAAAAAATGTGGAGTTCCATATTTTAAAAAACAAAAATGTAACATATAAAACTTTATGGTGACAGTGGAAGTGGTTGTGGGAGTGGTAAAAAAAAGAAGACATAAAGGAGCTTTGAGAGAGATAATAGTGGTATGGTAGCACACACGCACACAAACACACATTTACATATATTTGTGTAAATAAGGAACAGCATTTCTTTCAAACATGTTATCTTAAAAACTATTACTGATGAGATTCCTATCACTTTTCCCCAGATTTTTCTGTCAAAAATACATAAACTTACATGGCCTTGCCTTGTATGTGCATAGTCAAAAATCTAAAAAGGGCTGTGGATGTTTGACCAATGTTGCAACTGCTACAGTGTTAACAACTTTCAGTTTTATATACAAGTTTATTGTATTACATTGACAACACCCAGAATCCCAGCAGGTGTGACAACAGAGGTACATTACGCATCCTTAACTTCAGTGATTTTATCAGACATCCTGCCACTTATTGAAGTGCTTTCTAGTGAATATAAGAAACAACTGAGAAAACATCATCTATATGATCATCTATGCACTTACTAACCATAACCTGACTTTTAGCACATCAACTTTGAAGATGGTTACAAACTTGGTCATAAATTTGTAGAAAAAATTTCTTTTTCTTTTAACATATAAAACTCTTCAGATCTCTTTCCTATATTAACCAAAAGTAATATTAAAGAATAGAATAGAAATTGGTTAATAGACCCACCGGTGCTTTGTTTAACGAAACATGTATAAATGAAAGGCTGTACAATAATTACACACACCCATACATGTTTGTGTGTGTGTATACACATATACACACACACTCACACATTATGTAATGTATGTATATATATATATATATATATATATATATATATAGACATTTATATATAATCCATACAAACACACACCCATACACATAGGTTAAAAGCAGAAGCAGCAGGCAGAGTGAAAGGAGAGAGAGAGAGAGAGAGAGAGAGGGAGAAAGAGGGTAAAAAGTGTGTGCTAGTGAGACAACTGCTAGGACGTGGACACAGACTCAGGCATGGCAGCGGCTGCAGCAGAAGCATCGGCAGCACCAGTGGCCGTAGCATCTGCTGACCGGCGATCACGGTCAAAGTTCTCTACCTGTTCATCTGTGGCACCTTTCATACGGTGTACAAGAGACTTCTGGCTTCCAGTGGTTGAGGGTTCTTTCTTCTTCTGTAGGAGACGCATACGAGTTTCAGTCTACAAAGAAACAACAAAAACAGTAAACACCACTAACAAGAGGGTCAATCTATAATAAATGTGAAATTCTGTCTGTCCTGTATCTCAGCCTACATTTGCTCTAAATAGACATATACCTTTTTGGAATCAGGATGATTCCAGGATTGAAAATCTACCTTTCATTTGGTTCTTGAACATCCAACATTGAGATCTGATTTAAATGCATTTGGGCTGCTATTTCTAGAAGATAAAGCTTGGCTGATTCATGCCATCTTAGTGGAGTTTGTAAGATGTCATCAGAGATCAAAGGGGAGATAAATGACATTCGCTTTGTTAATTTTGTGTTGAGATAAGAACTTTGGGACAAATTGGCCAACAGTTGGAATTCAACTTGGGACTGAAACAATAGAATGGTTGCATTACAGAATTAATTCTCACCCATCTTTAACCTCTGAACAAACACCACCAGAACATATAGTCATTATAGACGTATTATAGTCATGCTATTTGGCTCTCTTTTGTTTAGGACTACAGGCCCATTGAGCCCTCCACAGGAGCTAGCTTATAAGTCTGCACAGAGTGCAGCTTTTAAGCTAGTATATCAATAATGAGCAAACTGACCCATAGCACATTCTGAATAGCACATCTAATGAAAAATTATTTTGAATTGTTTAGTAGTGTGGCTCATCTGATGATGACCCATGTCCATTGTAGCCTGCTTCTTGAAAAAGGTTGCTCCTACCTGCTATATATGGTCACTCAAAATGCTAGGAATAGCAACCATGTCTCCCTTAAATTATACTTTACCATTTTAAAACAGCGACATATATAAGATAATATAGTTGTAGATAATCCACTAAAAAAAAAGGATGTTCATTGCTGAGTCCCTTTACATGTCTAACGAGTACAAGAGCTACAAACATAATTAAATAAATTAATCCAAAGTTCTTGATGGGCACTTTCTTTTATCATCTCTTGAAAGGATAAAAGGGATTGACAAAATATTACAATATTAACAAGATTTGATCTCAGAGTATAAAGGCATGGCCTTGTGTTTAAGAAGCTTGCTCTGCAACTACATGGTTTTAAGTTCAGTCCCATTGTGCAGTACCTAGGGCAAATGTCTTCTACTACAGTCCCAGTTGAGTGAAATTGATAAATGGAAATTGTGTGGAAGCCTGTCATATAAATACATAATCTTTATATGCGTGTGATTGTTTGTCTTTGTGTTTGTTCTTCCACTCAACTTGTCAAAAAGTGATGGTTTGTTTACATCCATGTAACTTAGCTGTTCACAAAAGAGACCTCCTATGGCTGCAATCTAATGACAGAAACAGGTAAAAGAATAATGTTATTGTTCACTAAAATGTGATATTGAAGAAAAAGTAATCTTCATCTTGCCTCTGTTTTTTATGTTTTGGTGATTTTTTTCTGATTTGTTGTTCTTAAAACTTACCAATTCCTTAAGTTGTTGTGCTAGTTTTTCCTTCTCTTTTTCAAGTCTTGTAATGTCTTCGACATGCCGTTGCTTTTTTGTACTGGTCATTTCAAGTAAGGCAATGTTAGCGTCTTTCTCACTGATTGTAGCTTGGATGGCTTCTTGTCTGTAAAGATAAAGTTAGAGGTTACAGTCAGTTCTTCTTGCCATGTGTCAAGCACAAAGGTTCCAATGCGATGGAAACACAAGAAACGGAGGAAAAGGTTCTATATACTTGCTAATGTTTTTCATATCACAACCTAATTTGAATTACTTATCTTTAAAACTCGCTCGTAACTTAACCCACCTTATATATATAATCAAAGAGAGTTAGGGGTTGAGGATC
>JARUKP010001022.1:0-10108 GCA_029874955.1 Octopus insularis
TTTTCTGTCGCTTGTATATTTCAAATTTTTTACGTTCGTTTGAAATTTATTTCATTTTACTTGGGGATTAACGATAGAACATGTTTAATATCAATCTTCATTAAGAAATATTAAATATCTTATTGTCTGATTTTAGAACAAAAATACTTGATTTTTATTTTATTATTGTAATACTGATATTTCAGCATTTAATATAAAATTTGTCGGGTCGCTGGTGTAGTTTTAGAAAAATTCACCCAAGAACTAGTGTGCAAAACAACCCTATAGTGCGTGTCATCGTACAAAACTGTTAGTAACTGGAATGCAAGTGTCACTTATAAATATATTTTCGCTATGAATAACCATTTGAACTGATCTGTTTGCCTTTCTTTACTGAAATATTGAGGTATTTTTATATTTATTTATTGTGGGTAATTCAATCATGAATCAGTGCCCCGCCTTAAAATCGAAATCCATAGCATGTATGTATGTCTATATGGCGAATAAAATGGAACACTAGAAGCAATTAAAATCGATGGGTTAAAATTTTACCGAGTTATTTTCATGTTAGTGTAAATTCAATTGAAAATTGAGGGCAAATTAGAAGTATATTTGTATGAAATCTCCACTTGCTTTTTAAAATCGCTTATCCCTAGTTGTTGCATTAATTACCCCTCTTTCTTTCTCTTTCATTGATAGTGTCACATCTGGTGGCGGAAAAAAAGAGATGCTTTTGTTCAGGATTCAATTTTTAAAATGCGAACACCACCGTCTTTTTTACGTTTTCATTCTCTTATTTTAATGGAGGGCTTGCTGTAAAATGCATGAAAACTCACGGGTTGTTTCATTCTACATTTAATTAGCTGCTTTGAACAATGAACTACTCTAGCTAGTATCGAACTAGTAAATTAATAGACGGTGAACGGCTCTATACTCTACTGTTTCCACTTAGCATGAAAGCTTGTTCCAGTTGCTTGCTCTTTCTAATTTAAACGATTATTGTCTTTTGTAAGAAAATCCTGACATTTATCTCTATTCATGTTCCAAGTGATCTTTGACAATTTCTTATCTGAACCTCCATGTTTAAACACAAGATTATTTTATTTATGAAATTCATAATCTTGCTAATTTTATTCCGTGATATATCCTGATTTATAATGGATATGTAGTATCTTGTTTTTTTCCTTTTTTGCTCAGTAAAGGCTGCTTATTTTTTAAAAAATGAATTAGGAAATAATTACTGTTGATAAATAAAAGAAAAGCTATGATTTTAGTTACAAAATAACCCTTCACTGAATCAGATCCAGTGTTACAAGTATACTCTTCCGAATAATGAATTATAACTTCATTTCTATCGGAACTTCTCACAACTGTCTTACTCATTCATCTCCGAAGGCTCTCTGATAGTCTTCCTGACTTCAATATTATTTATGATATGAGGGCACAATGTCCTATGTCATATAGTGGTATTAAATAGAAAGTTATGTTGCTAATGCTTTTCTCGAAGATAATTAGTAGCAGAGAAGGTGCAATGGAATGGGTTCAATCTGCCAATCCGAGGAACATTGGCAGCTATTCATTTTCCGTTCATCTTCGAATACTTTCTTTTCTTTTGTTATTTCTCATAACTCTTTTTTTTCTCTCGTCTATTTTGACTTAATGTCGCTTCTTTTTAACTTTTTGTTTTTATTCTTTATCTCCAGCTGTTTTTTTTTTCTTTTCTGTTGACTTCATCTTAACTTCCCTCATCTCAATAATTCTTTTTCTCTTCGCTTATCTCAATTAGCTGTATCTTCAATTCTTTCAGTTTGCGGCTTTTATTTTCCACTCTCTTTTCAATATCGATCTCCTTGAAGTCGCATCTTTTCTCACTATCCCGTCGATCCTAAATTTTCTCGCCACATTTTGCCGTACACTTCAACTCTTCTCTAAAACCCCAAGCAATTAGGCAATTAAAAGCAATTACTATTTTGCTCCTCGCTAGAATTAAGGAAATACAAGGTGATTTATTATAATCATTGGTTGGTATTACAAGTTGAACTATTTTAATAAATTCTTTATTGAGAAATGAAAGCAAAGTATTTAATTTCATTTACAAATACACCCAAAACATTTTTCCTTTGTCAAACAATTAGATACATTTTTAATTAGTGGTTTAGATAGGGTGTTTCAGAATGATACTATTTGAATTTCAAAAATTTCATTTTATTTTTTATTCAGTCTTGCTACTATCAGAAATATACTATTAGTTACATCACTACTCACATATATTACTAAATCTTATTTTTTCTCCTTTTGGTTCAAACGTGTTTATCAGTTCAGTATTTGTCAAATACTTACAGGTATTCAGTTGGGAAAAATCATTGCTGGCTTCACTTTCAAAGCATTCAACTGTAAAATCATTTTTTTTTGTCAACAAATGGACGTTTTTTCTTTAATTTAGTGTCAAGGAAGAAAGACATCTCCCATAGCCTGTCCAGCAGGATGGGAGTGGAAAAAAAAACAAAACAAAAAAAAAAAAAACTAATGATCTTCAATTAACTTAATTTTTCTACAGGAATTTTTTGACATCAACTCAAGATATTTTTTTGTTGTTGTTGCATTAATGTTTATAATTTTATCTTGTAGCATTTTATTACAATGTATCGTAATCCTAATTAATATCAAAAAATCATTTGACGGGGAAAATTGTGATTTTATTATTTGTAAATTTGTATTTTAAAATACAATTGTCCTTATTGTTGGCATTGATGAAATGGCTTAATTGGGTATTAAATATTGTTAATTGGTTTGTTTTTTGATCAGATAAAAATTTCCAGATCAATTAGTTGCTAATTCGATTTCATTTAACGGTAACTTTATTTCAATTAATCAAGGTCTTTAAATTTTATGTATAATCATCAATGAATGGGGAAAGGGGTATTGAATCTCCAGTCGGAAAGAACTTCAGGCGTCACACCTTTTAGTGATAATCAGGCAAAACTGTGTGAGAATCTTGGACCTTGTAAGCTTGATTTTCTGAAGACAAAACGTTAAGTCGTGTCGTGTCTTCAAGACTCTAAATAGAAATACTTAAATCAAGTTTTAAACTGTAAATCTTTCTGTGTCCCAATACAAAAACAAGAAACTGTGTTCGATGGTTATTCAGTTTTACCGTTTTATTGCATAAAGCAATTAGTTTGTAATGCGAGATCGTTCAATAAAGACATAAAATTGTATAGTTAATATTCTCGGAAACTTTGGTCCGTTACCTGTCTTAGCGTCGTTCAGAGGTAGGCCATCTTGAATTACAGCTGATAATTGTACAGACCTCGTGATCCATATATATCGTTTGTCATCACAACTTGATCGTCATTGACATATTCACCCACACACGTAAGGTTCATTAAACTCGTTGTCAAATATTCGATGTTGGAATAGTGTTTGAAAACTATTTGAATTGATCGCAGCAATAGAAAGGACAATTTACGAATTCATCAAGCTCTCTCCTGAAAACTGAGCATGCAAAAGTAACCATAGTTGTTACCTGAAATAGAAAATAAAATATAATCGAAGTCTGTATATAATTGGGGAAAACCGTGTGAATTTTCTTCCTAAAACCAATATATAGCTAGACATAAATTGGCTCAGATGGTAATAAATATGATTTAATATTGAAGTTGACTACCACATAAGTTAACGTCCAATTTCTTATGTTTGCATGAGTCAGACGGAATTCCTTAGGATAGGTTTTCTACGGCTGGATGCCATTCCTGTCAACTCTCACCTGTTTCCTAGTAAAGTAGTATTTCCCTTTCATTCGACATCTTTTATGGAAGACTGGAAATGAATGACACCACTTATATAAAGTGAACCACTTATAACTATCACAAGATGTCAACACACAGAGACATTCATATATATATATATATATATATATATATATATATATATATATATATGATAAGCGATGAGCATCTTTCAATTTCCATCTACGAAATCCACTCTTTGGTTGATTTGGTGCTATAGTAGAACTTACTTGCCCAAGATGCTGTGCAGGGTGACTGAACTCAAAACATTTGAAGTTATTTCAACTGCTTCCATTCGAAAAGATTTTTTGATGGCTAATCTAGAATAAGCACAGCTATCTCTCTTATAGTAACAAACTTTTTCTTGTTTTTCTATGCACCAACCATTATAGTAAGAGATTTCTGTATAGGAACTTTATTATTTGAAAATAGTATTTGTTCATAGCAAAGATAATTTTGTCTTCTAAAACCCCTGATGCTAGAGCCAGAATAGACACCTTGTCACATATTTTGGAATAAACCTCATCTCCTGCTTGTTTTAAGATCACCTTTTGATGTTTGAATATTGAACTATCTTGCTTTGTTGCACTCTCTCCTGTGAGAAAGTACACATCCAGAAATTACTAGAGGAAAAAGTTTCCTGAAAACAGTCTCCTATTCAATGGTACTGATACCAAAGCTCATGGGTAATGTGTTGGGAAGCTACAATATCATCTGGCTTATAATCCCTTATCCAGTTTTCTCTTCCTTCATTACTAGCATGTTTCTAGCACAGAGTTCCTAAATGCCACCTGCAGTTTCTTTGACTTCCGGCTGGCTATATACGTGTAAATTGATATGGGATCGTTGGTATTTTTCCTTTCTCTTCTCTGTTAAGAGCCAGCATTTTCCTCCCTAAAATCATATCGAAATATACAGGAAATGAGAACCAATTTACTGATGATTCTTCTTCCTCTGCTCCAATTTCTGTGGACTTTGGTTCACCTGTGATCACCATTTGTGCAGAACATACCTGCTATTCATCATTAAAAAATACTCTCTTATTCATTATCTCTAACCCATCACTGCTAGCATGGTTACATTCAGTATTACAACTCAGTTCCCAAATATGGTGTTTGTACCCACATGGAATTCCACTTTATTCAGCTAAGCATAACCTACAAAGATTTTCTATTACTTGGGTTCAAATGCTTTATACTACTCCTTTTTAAATTTATCTTTTTTTTTTTCTTTAGCACTCCAACTTTCTTTAATTAACAATTGTTTCATCCTGCATTGAGAAGAACTATCTCCCTTCATATCTCTCTAAAACCATATTCTTTGATCTTAATGCACACAATTTCTTTTGGCTTCCTTGCACATTCTATGTCAATGCTGATTTGATACAGGAAGTTGAAGAATCTGATTCAGACAGTTCATCTTGAACCTGTCATACTTTTATAACACTGGTCCAGTTAACAGAATTTCTGTAGATAAAACCATATTTTCTGCTCACTTTGCTTCCAATTTTGTACGTCTCAAAACACTTTCTGGAATCTCCTTAATGTTAACTTTGCATGAACCCAAGAAAGCAAATATTTTACTGTTTCCCCTCAGTGTACTCTTTAAGACAGACTCCATCCTTACTGAATTCTTCAACCACTGTCTTTATTGTTTTGTATCAGAAATTGAAGAAATGATTTACTGTGCCCTGTTCTCTAGAAGGGCAACCTCTCTGAACTTCCAACACCAATTTATTGTTCTTGCATCAAACATCTCTAAACATATAAATGATAACCATCAAGTCTCTTTTTAGTTGCTTTCTCTGTTACCAATAGCGTAGCTTTTGTAAAGACAAATTTACTATAGAAACTAGTTTGTATGTTACATTCAAATCAATGGCCATTGCTTTTGAGAACTCTCAAAGCATTGTTGGTTTTAACATCAGCAAAGTGTTTGAATTTGTCTAGCAAGAAAACCGGGTAAAGTCAACAATTTGTTCTTTTATGCTACAATTGTTATGTTTTCTTAAGCTAATCCATTTGATCGAGCTAAAGAGAAAAAGATTATTTGTATTAAGCATATGAAATTAGCTAATTATCAGATAAGATTTTCCTGATAGCCTTTGAAGCTTTTATTTTATTTTCTGATATTCACACTCAGCTTTGTCCCAGATAAAAATTTGAGGGGTGGGGGGAGAATAGGTAACAAACAATATACCCTTTTTTTTTTCACTGGTTCCAGCCATCTGACTATGACCAAGCTAGAGCACCACTTCTGACAGTTTAAGTTGACCCTAGTACTTATTTGTTTCTTGTTTTATCAATTTCTATTTATAAGAAGGCTGTTATCTTTTCGATACACTTTTTTCTTTTATTTAAATGGCATTATAGTCAAGCATACATAGGACACAGGCATTTGGTGGGCTTTTGCACACAATCAATTTACAAAATTCTACTCACAAGGTATTTGTCAACCAGGGACTTTAACAGAAGATTGTTCCCTGAGGTACCATACATGGTTATGGGATTCTATCCCATAACCATATGGTTGTGAATCTAACTTCCTATTCATTCAGCTATGTTTGCATTTGAGAAGTAGGCCTGTTATTATTTCATAATAAAAGGCATTGAGAAGATAAAATCATAGCATCAGACAAAATGCTCAGATTGCATTTCCCAACTCATTACATTTCGAGTTCAAATCCTGATGAAGTCTACTCTGCCTTTTAATGTTGATAAAATACATAGCAGTTGAGCACAGGGGTCAACATAATCATCTTACCATCTCCCTCTAAAAAATGTGTTGGCTTTGTGCCAAATTTGAAACCATTATTATTTCATAATCATTGTCTTTAGTATCATAATTGTCAAGTACTGTTTTCTATTGTAACAAGACATAGTGGGAGTTGACAGTAAAGTAACTTCCCAGATATCTTAATCTTGCTTCATCTGTTATATATATATCCAATGTTCTCAAGCCTCATGTAACCACTCCCTTCAGCTGTGACTGGAAGAACTTACATTATCTAATGCTTTTCATACACAATAGCCTTCTTGGTTTATTTGTGCTTTGTCTTTGTAATTTAACATTGCATTATCATGAACTTTTCTCAACCTATACTTCTGTAAATTCTCTGCATTCCCTGCCCATGTTTCATCGTTTTACAAAGCAATGACTTGTACATCTCATTTTGTGTTACATACTGAGATATAAACCCTTTTGTTGTGTAATCTCAATCAGCATAATTTATTGATAAATCAAGGATGTATTAATGTAGCTATGGTGATAGTCTAAATAACCTTTTAAAACTATGGGAGTGATAATTCATTTAAGATATAACAATAGTGGTTGCTATACATTGTAATGTGTCAACTTTTGGATGTCATATATTAGGGTCAATTGATTTTTCTTTTTTTTTTGTTTTTACTCAGAATATTTTATCTAGGCACATAGAACTCACAATTATTGTAACCTAATGAATGAATCCATATGTGGTCATTTGACCTGCAAGAAATAGCAGTCAAATTTCTTCAAATCACCATCTTAAAATCTACCATCTTAATAAAGAACTGACACACAGGGCAACACAGTCATAGATATACAAAAAATCAGGATTATTCCCTGAAAAAATATGGTACCACAACATACTATGTGAGATATTTTGTAACAACCTTCTATCCTGCTTTGTTGCAAGTACTCGGGAATTAAATAGTTACAGCTAGAAAATCTTTTATTTGTAGCTCTAATTACAGTTGGCTTCTCACAATTGGCATTGATGGATGTTATTTTATACCAGTTAAAAACTGAAATAATTTTGTTTTGTAACAAACACTATTTTCATAAAGTTAATTCTATCACGTTTTGAAAGTAATGTTAATTTTTGAAAACTTGTCAATTATCAGATTTTTCAGACTAAAAAACTGATGAAACTGAGACGTTTTAACTTCTCAGTTTCATTAAATTTTTATTCTTGAAAGTTGATGTAAAATCATTTTGGCTCAGATTTGTTTTACACTGAAATGTTTAGTGATAATTTTTCTTCAAATAGATGCAGGCATGGTTGTATGGTTAAAAAACTTACTTTGCAGCAGTATGATTCTGAGTTCAGTCCCATTGTGTGGCACCTTGGGCAAGTGTATTTTACTATAGCCCTGGGCTGACCAATACCTTGTTAGAATTTGAGTGACAAAAATTTATGTGGAAACTTGTCACACACATGTATGCATGCACATGTTTGTATTCCCCCTCCCCCACGTGACGGTTTGTTTATGTCCCTGTGACTGAGGTTTGAAAGAAGACATTGGTAAAATAAGTACTAGACTTTTAAAAAATAACTATTTTGGTACATTTGTTAGACTAAACCCTTCAAGGTGGTGCCCCAGCATGACCACAATCCAATGACTGAAACTGGTAAAAAAGATATAAAATAATTCTGGGGTTTTCAATATTCACCATCAGTTTATAATCCCTTTTTCCTTTTTATATATAAAATTTTATTTGTATTTAGATCCTTATGGCTGTCTAGTAAAACTCTTACTCCTAAAATAGGAAAAGTGACAGACTAAAAAAAATTTCTCTCCCTTTTTGCCCTATTTTTCTTGTCACCACCAACATTCTTACTATCGTCACCGTCATCTGGAAGTATTACTATTCAATGAAAGGATTTGGTGAAGTAAACACTTTTGAATATTCCCTCCACATTCATATGGTGTCATAGTTTTAAGAACTGAAGCATAAAATGTGGGATAAAAATGTCTGGCTCTGAAATCAAGTGATATCAAGTTTCAAGAACATTGAAAAAGACACATATCAAATGTTATGTTAATGTAGTTTTACTAAGCTCTTTCTCGACACTGTTCTTCATTACTTCAACAAACTCCCTATGATTCCAACCTACTGTAACTATAGTTTCTCAAATGAATATGTTCGACAATCCCATGTGGCAACATATATAAAAAATGTCCTCAATAAAATGGGTCACTTGAGAATAGTATTTAAAACAAATGAAGTGTGTTTTAGTTTATGTCATATATTCCTCCAACTGAACTAATGTGAAATATCAAGTTATTATTACTAGTTTATTGTAGGATTAATCTTGGAGATAACCAGTATGGATTTGATGTTTTTATGAAGCTAGTTCATCATCTCATCGATCTGAATTCAATTATGTTAGGAGCAGCTGTGCCTTTTGTTCTTGTTTCAGCACAATAAGTACCAGCAATTTGAGGTTATGCTTCAAATTTAGGCACAAAGCTGGCAATTTTCACAGGGTGGGAATTGTTTACATTAACTCCAGTACTAGACTGGTAGTTTATTGACCCTGAAAGTATGAAAGGCAAAGTTGAACTCAGATGAAGCCTCACTATGGCTTAAGTCAATGTGGTACCCTTTAAAATGAGAACTTGATCATTGCATGACTTAAAACAAGTTCATTTTAAAACCTCAAGTAACCTCTGTATTTGTAAATTACTTACAAATGTGTTGACAGAGACAATACTGGGTGTGCTATTGCAGACTCATTCATTCAGTTTATGATGAGGATGATATTTAAACACTGATGTTTGAAATTAAGGTTCTTTAAACAACCTTAATGTTGAAGAAAAATAATAATAAGGAAGAAAGAAAAAGACATAGCTTGATGGAACATTAGTTTTGGTATTGCTTTTAGTTTGCAAAGCAATAGTGATAAGGTTGGTGAAAGCTTACTTTTTTTGATCCCCTTATTTTTTGAGAAGTCAAGAAGGTGACAAAAAGATGCATTGTTGTATTAACTGAGAATTGAGATGCATGGCATGCAGTTTCTGTTTATATTAATATGTGGTGTCATGGCAACTATATTTTTGGTGTAACATTAACAAGAAAAGTTTGGAAAAGAAACAAGAACTGTTGTCTGCCATTTCTTAACCTCAAAAGGTGCTTGATGTGGTTTCATGTTTTGAAGCCTGGTGAGCAGTGCGAAAGCTTGGTGTAAATGAAAGACTTGTAACAGATACCTTCCTCTCTACTGCAACCTCACTCATTTGAAGGGGACTTTGTCATGCAAGCTGCATGGTGACCTCAAAAGTGCTGGTGTCATGTAAAAGCACCCAGAATATGCTGTAAAGTGGTTGGTATTAGGAAGGGCATTTAGCCATAGAAACCATGCCAAGCAAACTTTTGACTACAATGCAGTCTTCAGACCCTGAGGATTCTGTCAAACCATCCAAATGATTCCAGCATAGAACATGGATGTTAAATGATGATGAGTGGAAGCTACTTAATATGATCACCTCACGATGAAGCCTTTTAGAAACTAACTGTTTGAAAACGTTTTCCATGGTTACAATAAGTGGCTCCCACTGTATGTGTGTATATATATA
>JARUKP010001023.1:0-10107 GCA_029874955.1 Octopus insularis
ATCAATTTTTACCTTCTGCTTTGGTGACAGCAATTTTGTCAAATCCCAAGAATCTTTGTTAGGGGGTAAAACCCTGTAGTTATGCCTTAATTAGTATCAATTTTTACCTTCTACTTTGGTGACAGCAATTTTGTCAAATCCCAAGAATCTTTCTTAAGATTTTTTTGCACGATCTAGAATGGCACTTTTCTGCAGGTTGACAATGCAAGCTTCGATTCCAGTTTCTTTCAGTCTTTTTAGATAGCATTTTGGTTGTTGTACCAATTCCTACAAGAAGAACTATTGTCTTCCACAATCTTCTCGCATCTTTGGTCACATCCTGATATTTTTCTATTTTTTGAACTTTTTTGCTATCAAATCTTTCACAAGGAATTCCTCTTATTATCATTATTATGATTATGATTATTATTATTATTATTAATGTATTTCAACTTTGTGAATTTACAGCAAAATAATGTTGGCGGTCATTTAGTGAGTTCCCACCTGAAGGATTGGTTAATCTCAAGACAGCGCTATTGGGGAACACCAATTCCATTGATCCATTGTGAAAAATGTCAGGTAAGAATTTATACAACTCTTTAGCACTCTTCTAAAATATTCAGAATATTTTTTTGATGTTGTATTTTTATAAGCTAATTGTCGTGATATCGTTTGATAGTTGTGATTAAGTGTCATTGTCATACAAGCGGTTCCATTCATTTCCAATATTCTTTGGAAGCGTGTTTGGCCATGGAGAAATGTTACCTTGCTTGGAAGCAGGTAAGGGCTAATGACAGCATAGGCATCAAGGTGTAGAAAATCTTCCTCAGTGAATTCCATCTGACCCATGCAAGTGATGTTGTTGTTTTTGTAGGTGATGATGAGTACCTTACCTATGTATTACCTATATTTTAAGGTTGTCCCTGTGTCATACCAAGATTTACCTGTTGAGTTAGCTACAGTGAAAGAATTATCTGGAAAATGTATTGCACCACTCTCACATCTCAAAGACTGGCAGAAAGTTCAATGTCCACAGTAAGTAGTTCTGTATGTGGTCTCACATTTACACACATGCATTTAGAAATGTTTTTAGAAAGAATTCTTGATACAATCACAGAATTTGAAGAAAAATTTCCTTAGACTAAAATTATCAATTGTATAAAAGAATCTTGAAAAAGAAAAGCAATAACACGTACCTCATGGAAGCTAGCGTTTGTAACATGTAAGTGCTTTCACTGTTTACAGTTTTTCAAAAACACATGTTATGGGGTGCAAAGAGGAAGTTTTTTTTTAATAAACAGTGTTGACTATTTTCATTTTTTTCATTCTCATGAGGTGAACTTTGCCCACAATGCAAGGAGAATTATATCTGCCAAAATATCATTCTACAAAACCATGAAAATATATTCCATGAACTGCTGGTTCAAGTCTTTCCTTCTTCATTCTACAGGTGTGGAGGTCCAGCTAAGCGAGAAACTGATACAATGGATACATTTGTGGATTCTTCCTGGTACTTCCTGCGATACCTTGACCCTTGTAATGACAGCACCATGTGTGATCCAGCAGTTTCAGTAAAAGAAATGCCTGTTGACCTCTATATTGGTGGCAAAGAACATGGTCAGTGTTGGTCACTTCTGGACTGCCGCATACACTCAAATGGTTTTATATTTTCTTGTATTATTTTATCGTTTCAAAGAGGTGGGGCCGGGCCCATATCCTTTTTAATTCAATGTTGTTGAAGGACAAAAGTGACAGATTGGTTGGGATTAATTGAAGACTGGTGGGATAGCAGTCCTACATAGTTTTAGGGAAGAAGGATTGGGTGAAAATGATGGAAGTTGCGGAGGAGAGATGTGACTTTTGTGTTGATATGTTTTGGTGTGTGCGTGATCGTATGTATGTGTGTTAGCATACGTGTGTAAGCGTATCTATCTATCTTGCTGTTTGTATGTCTGTATGTCAATATGCATCCTGTGAAGGCGCGTATTTTAGTGGTTAAAGTATTCGGCTCACGATTGTAAGGTCGTGAGTTCGATTCTTAGCGGAGTGCTGTATTCTCGAACAAGACACTTAATTCCATGTTGTCCCTGCCCTTTCAGCTTGCAAAAATGAGTTGTACGTATTTTTCAAGGGACCAGTCTTGTCACATTCTGTGTCATGCGGAATCCCCATGAGAATTACGTTAAGGGTACACATGTCTGTGGAGTGCTCAGCCACTTGCACATTAATTCCACGAGCAGGCTGTTCGGTTGATCGAGTCAACTGGGACACTCGTCGCAACCGACGGAATGCCAGGCAAGCGGGTTGCATATCTATTTTATGTATATGCGTGTGAGTGTGCATGCGAAAGTATGTGTGCGTGTGCGCGTGCGCGCGTGGGTGGAAAAGTATGTATATGTGTATGTGCGTGTGTGTGAACCTGTGATCTTACATGACAGGTGAACTTTTATCTTTCCATGACACAGACTTTACCTTCGAAACCATTAAAAATTTCAAATGCTCCATTTGCACCTGCTAAAAAATGACTTCGTTCATTGCACTCAGCTTTTGTCAACGAGGTGACTATCTGCACCGTATCAAATCAGAACAGATTAACTGCGTAGCACTGGAGCATAATGCAAACATTTGTCGAAGATAATGACATCCTTATCAATGACACTAACCTATTTAGTAACAATACAAATAAATGAGTCGGTTGCTTTTCACAACATTAAAGGCTCACTTTGACAAGCAGGTAGATACTTCAAACTTGAACTTTACCTGAGAGCAGTTGCTAATCTTTCTACCCAAACTAAGAAATATTTCTTAATGTAACGTAGTGTTTGCTTGCGACAACCATGTCTTTCTTTCGTGTTATGTCGTCTCTCACTGACTTTCTCTATTTTCGTATTTATAGTCAGTAATCACTCAATGGTTGGTATGAACGCAATACGGTTGCAAGTGCTCAAGTGTTACAAATTACACATACGAATGATCCTTTAAACGAACAGATTAAATGACGAACGTTTTTTTCAGAAGAAAATTAAACTTGCAATAACGGACTAAAATTTGATTAACGAACCACGAGTAGACGACGCTCGCATGAAAGTGACTGGAAAACCATTCACTTAACGATTTCAGATTTGAACAAACAGCGAGATGACTGCTCATGCGTAAAAGTTGTTGAAAGAGCATAAACAAACGGTATGTTAAAGGAACACATTGTGTAGCGAATAGTTTTTGAAGAAACTTATGTTTAACTAACGAACTGAAACTGGAACGACAATCCACAAGTAGATTACGCACACATGTAAGTGCCCGGGGAAAGCGCGTACAAACGGTTTGTTAATGTCCGTGTACACATTTCATTGAACTCGCAAATTATTATATTTCCTAGAAAAAGTAATTCTTATTCTTGCTAAAAATATAATCATGCATTGACAGAAGCAAGACAAAAGGAAGAACGTTCACGCACATTCATATATACATATATACATATATACATACGTAAATATATACATACGTACATAATACATACGTACGTACATAGATACATACATACATAAATAAATAAATACATGTATAAATGAATATATGTGCGTATGTATGCATGTATGTATTTATTTATTGCCGGTTGCTCCACCCCGTCACAAGAGTGTCATTACTTCATTGAACCTTGCACAACCATGTGCACACAGATGGCTTTTCATCCCAGTTTCCGTTCTGCTAGCACGTTCACAGATGTAACACTTGAACTGTCTGTCTCCTGGCATCACCGGAAGAATTATGACCTCCTGTACTTTACCATGATATGATTTTGTGTTTGTTGTTTAATATAATTTTCTGAAGTTGAACATGAAAATCCACATGAGCCAATCTGACAGGGTCCAAAATTCTCTAGATCATGTGTTTCCTAGATATTTATTACTTTTCTCTATAACAGAGATTTGTGTTGGGATGTGTCAGTCTTGAGTAGGTGAGGTAAACGTCAATTAATTCATAATAGCTTTCTATACGTTAACATCAGGGCTGTCAGCTATAGCATATACTGGAGATATAACAAGTATTCGGCATGAAAAAAATTCAGTGTCTATTGACTGGGATATATTTGAAATGAACCAAGTGAACAGATTCACGCTCCAGATCCGGCAGGCACCAAAAGCGGAGAAAGCAGTATCTAGAATACAGCCTTGTGCTTAATCGCGGATGTAAAAGCATCAACTCTGCAATTATTATTTAAGATATGACATAGACTATTCCACTAAAATGTGTTGGTAGTCAAACAAACAAAAATACAGCCATGTTTAATTCAACTAATCTGCAAATATCCTGAATGTGACAGTTATACAGTAGCACTATATATAACAATCGATGTAGAATTTGCATTAGAAGAGGAATGAGACAATGAAATCGTGTATTTGTATCCAAAATTAATGCGCATTTGCATGCTCGAAGTGATATATGATTCTATTATAACACTAAAGATGTTGTACCCATATCAGTGGTATGCTATACGAGGGAAACCAAATCCCCCATTCCGTCCACAGTCTCGGTCGCCTACTTGGGAAAGTTTTAATAGCCGGTTAGCTTCCCATACCAAGGATACTGTCAAGACATCGGCAGCAAAGCGTTGAGTAACTGACAACGCCGATGAGCCCTAGACCAACAGCTTAAAGGTTATTGCAGCCCAGTGGAAGATCTGTACGATAAGAGAACGGATACGGGCCAACTAGTAAGTGAGCCTGAATTACGTTCAACTTCATCGTCGACCATACTTGTTGAATACAAAACTGAAGATTAAAACGAACCAAAAGTTAAAATAAAATCAACAAAAGAGTGTTGGCGGAAGCAGTGATGTTTCAAAGCAGCAGAAATAATTATTACAACATCACATAAACTGAAATTTAATGTCAATATTAAAATGTTCTTTGGTTAGAGGGCAACATAGTTTGAACTTTGAAGGTGAAGACGGACGAAATGTTGTTAAGCATTTTGCCCGGCCTGCCACTATAATTCATATAATACAGATTCGTTTCAATATTATATAGGTTACCTATTGTCTATCACATATGCAGTCTCCAGTAATTGATACTGTGTAGTGCATGATCAGCCCTGCTACGGCAAGTTGTTTGTCCAATGCATTCCCGCTGTGATAATCCAGCTTTATTTCAATGCTCAATGACCACTAAACCACTTTATCAAACGTAACCATTTAACAAATTCAAGTTGCGATTTAAAAGAGATTTTGTTGTTATTTTTAGCAGATCGAATGGTCATATATCAGCTTCGCGGAGTTTATTTCTTTATAAGTCACTGTTTGTAATACAAAAATATCGAGAAAAAAAATCGTTAATTTTAATATATCACTGCTTTTTGCGTTGGTGAGCTCTGTCTCTCCTACACTGGTCATTTACATGTTTACAGCTTTCTGTAGTGAAGCATTGAACGTTAAGTGTTTGGGTCACCGAAACAGCAGCGGTGATAGAATATCAAAGCAGAACATTTCATTGCTTCTTCAAAACAGCATCACTTCAGCAATTTATTTTAACCAAAGGATCGTTGTGCCATCAGTAAATTGCTGTTAATTATTTTATAGTCTATAACGGTATGGTAATTGTGATATTATGTTCTTTTGAAGTTCTCTTCGAATGGCATGCGACCTTTTACCCTTTCGTTAATGACCCAAACTTGAATGCACATCTCTTAATATTTCAAGATGGACTAGACGATGGTGGAGAGACAGAAATGAGTGCAAATCTATTATCAAGGTGTTCTACTCGTAACTATCTCGATTCCTAGTGTACCTAGGAATACAGTATTCAAGGCGGCCTTTTTTTTTTAAATAAGAAGGTTGAGATTAATTTAAGGAAGACATAGCTACCATTTATAGCAATTAATTATTATCGTCTACGTTCTAATTTTAACCATAACTGCAACGTTAGCCTAACCCACCTCGAAGACGTTATTTCTATTGTTGCTTAGCCTCAGGTCAAACCTGCTCACGCAGGTCTATGATCAAAGGCAATTCAGTCATGACCATCCGTTATATCAGTGACTACACTGTCCTATGCATCCATCTTTATTTAAGGTGCAATTATATGCTTAGGCGGTGGAATGATGGTGCGGGAGGGGGAATTGGCTGCTATTTCCAGTAAGTCAAGTGCTTGACAGTTAAATAACAACTCGGTTCAATCAATTATTTTTCACGTTTATAATTTTTAGCGTTTTGTAAATGTTAGAAATTCTTATCAATGGCGGCAGCAGGATTAGGTTCAGCTTCCCAGTGTGGCACTTTGAGCAAGTGCCTCCTACTATAGCATCAGCCGACGACCAAAGGCTTGTGAGTGGATATGGTAGACGAAACTGATAGAAGCCCGTGATATATATGTGTGTGTGTATTTGTGTTTGTCTCCCGCCACCACTTGACAAACGTTGCTGATGTGTTTCCGTACCTGTAACTTAGCGGTTCAGCAAAATAGGCCGATAGATTAAGTACTAGGTTTTAAAGGAAAACTCCTGGTGTCCATTTGCTCGACTAAAACATTTCAATGCGGTGCCCCAGTAAGGACGCAGTCAAATGACTAAAACATGTAAAAGATAAGACTAAAGATATAAACTAACTTTCCGTTTTGAGTTCCTTCTTCAAACGCTATCCGTTCGAACCCTTTGAAGACGATATAATCGATGAAGTTCCCAACTATCCTGAAAATGTCTTATCTCGTGTGCATGTTTAATTTATTCCTAATACATATTGCGCAAGATTCTGAAGGCGGCAAGTTGGCAAAATCGTTAGCACGCCGGGCGAAATGCCTAGCAGTAATTCGTTTGCCATTACGTTATGAGTTCAAATTCTGCTGAGGTCAACTTTGCCTTTCATCCATTCGGCGTCGATTAAATAAGAGCCAGTTACGTTCTGGGGTCGATGTAATCGACTTGAATCCCTTTGTATGTCCCTGTTTGTCCCCTCTGCGTTTATCCCCCTGCGGGCAATAAAGAAGTAAATATTGCACAAGATTCTAAAAGTGGGCCCAATACAGTACCTTGTGGGACAGCACTACTGACTTTGGCTGAGCTGGATCGTATTCTCTCAAACGCAACATGTTGCGTTCTTTTCGTCAGGAAACACTTTATCTACAGCAGTAACTTTCCACGGACTCCAATGTTGGACAGTTTCTTCAGCAGGATTTTGTGGTCCACTCTGTCAAATGCCTTGCCGACGTCAGTGTTAGAGCCTTCTCCCAAAGCTTTTAAAAAATAATCAAAATGGTGCAGAAGCTGTGACAGGCAGCCCCTGCCCGAACCGTTTATGCAAATGAAATCATCTTATAAAGTGTTCACACACACGCGTGTGCACAAACCAAGTTTAATAATTTACCTGCAGCTACATCCAGTCGGAGGAAAATAGCTAAAATCCTTGTGCAAGACAAGATGATAAAGTTACGATTTACATTAAAATAGAAATATATTTAGCGCTGATAAGAGTCTCATTCTTTCCCTGAAGCTGTAGATTAACATTATTAAAAGTATTAAGAAAAACCTATCGTGCACAAACGTTCATGTTTATCAACCTTTCAAATTATCTGCCATTGATTCTAAGTTCTCAATCTTAAATTTTAATGCACCAACAAAAAAGAATATGAGGTGACTCAGACAGTTGCCCTTGGAAAATCGTCATTCTGTATAAAGGAGTAATTTGTCAGATTCTCATGCCCTAAATTAGGCAGTGAATCGTAATGGCATTTAGAACTTCTGTTTCTAAATGTACAACACCCCGATGTCAATCAACAATATTCACAAACAACGATATTTTCAATAAAATTTCTCGTAAGAAAAAAAAATATTATTGCGACAATGATAGACATCCTTTTTTATTTGTCTCTAGTTTTTCTATAAAAAGCATTTCACTTGAAATACATCATTATCTAACATAGCTCACATATGTCATTAATAAAGTGACACATAGAACCAACAATAGGCTTAACCAGCTGTATGAAAAGCTTCTCTCGTGAAACTTTTTAAAAAACACTGACCGTTTGTGTCAACTGCTATTTCAGCGAACCCATCTTTTGATTGTTTTAGCATTTAAGGAATAAGTTTCAACTCATCACTTGCATTTTTGTACATCACCAACGACTCACCTTCTGTATGCAGTGTGTTGCATTTGACAATCAGCAGTGATATGTTGTATGGCTCTGACAACCGGGAAAGCTGATTGGTTGATATTGGAAAACAAAGTTCAAGTTTTTTTTTTCTTTTATTTTTTTGTTATATATATTTTAGATCTTGAAATATTCAAAAGGATTCATTTTTGTCACATGTATATTTTCGTTTAAAAGTCTCGCGGTCCTGGTTATTTAGTAGCTTCATGTAAGAGTGTTGGCGCACACACAAAAAAGACGTAGTGGGAGACAAAACAATGTTGGGAGTGAATCAATCCTAATGTAAGATAATTCAGGAAAATTGGCGACAAACTTTCGTTTTTGAACATTATAGGAAAATAATATAAAAATGATATTCGTCAATTATAATTATACGAAGAACGACATAAAAGCAAGTGAGAAGACCGAATTTTGTTTGTCTTCGTTTCTCATATAACAGTTGTGTTCAGGCAGATATATTTCTGGGAGAAAAATACGTCACTCTGTATGCAGTAAGCTTCTTTCTTTTCTTTTTTCTATATACCGCTAACTTATCTCATCTCACCGGCTGGCACTACTATTACATAGCAAATTACTCATGCTTGTTGCTATAAATTTTAGTGGGTGATTAATTAGTCTTGATGATTTCATGGCATGTGTTGCTAATATGACTGCCTGTCTGACTTGACTGGATGGAGAAAATAATGGCTGTGTTAAATAGATATTAATTATTTCTACACTGGGCACCAGGCCTTGAAAAGTTTGAGATAAGGGGATAGTCGATTATATCGACCCCAGTACGTAACTGGCACTAATTTTATCGACACCAAAATGATGAAAGGCCAAGTCGACCTCAGTGGAATTTGAACTGAGAACGTAACGGCAGACGAAATACTGCTACGCATTTCGCCCGGCGTGCTAACGATTCTGCCAGCTCACCGTCTTCTGAGACAAATATTAATGTGAGGTTAATGCGATTAATGCTTTAATTTAAATTATTTCAGGTAAGTGGTTTGTGAAGGAACCTATAGACACCAGTGTGAATTTCAAGAAGAATATAGGGGAAACGATTGAACAGAATGTTTGGTATGAAGTATGTAGAATAAAACAGAAAGTCGAGAAACAGGTGCATAGAATAAATTTAAGTATGATGGGAGCGGTGAAGAATAGGGGCAGAGGCTCGTAGAGTCAGCATGATCAGAAAGCAATAGAATCGATACGTTGAAGCAACAATTCATACTGGGACTAATATAAGCCTACTTTTTACATAGACATTTATTCTTCAATATGTACTAGAATATGACTTGATGTTTAACCCTAGGTCTATCCTGACCGATCTAACCTTTAAACAAAAATCATTCCAGTTAGAACCACGTGTTATATTTTTCTAAGAGTATGTAGGACTACATTATCCAAAGCAGTGTTTTCTTACTTTTATTTAGAGTGATTTGAGCAGCATTTGGTTGCTGTTTCTAGAAGGTCGAATGACCTTGAAGATGCTTACTAGTTGGGAAAAAATGAGCCGAGTGTTTGGTACTGAGGCGCGTGTCTTAGTGGCTAGGACATTCAGCTCACGCTAGTAAAGTCGTGAGTTCTAAAACCGGAGACGCGTTGTGTCTTTGAGCAAGACACTTTATTTCACATTGCTCCAGCCCAATCAGCTGGTAAAAACGAGTTGTACCTGTAATTCAAAGGGCCGGCCTTGTCACATTCTGTGTCACGCTAAATTTCCCTGAGAACTACGTCAAGGATACTCGTGTCAGTAGAGTGCTCAGCTACTTGCACTTTAATTTCACGAGCAGGCTGTTCCGTTGATCAGATCAACTAGAACATTTATCGTCGTAACCGACGGAATGGCATTCTAAAAATTCTAAAATTGACGACAAACAAAGTAATATATTTTATCGGATCTTTTTCAAAACGGAGGCACCAGTATTTTTTTAACGAAACACTTTGAAACTTGGGACACTGGTAGAATGTGTCATATAAAACATCTTTTCCTCTTAGTGTT
>JARUKP010001024.1:0-10107 GCA_029874955.1 Octopus insularis
GATATTATACAAACTTATCTGAGTTTTAGTTTTCCTTTTTGGTATTTTATGAAGATATCAAGTTATTTTAAACCAGACATTCTAATAGTCAAATATGTTCTAATCTTCAGATATGAGATGTCTAGGGTAACATTGTACAAAACGATCCGCTGTGATCTCGAGGGAAGTTTTCTGCTGTTTCTTACTGGTCAAGTCGACAAGTTGAGGCTGCACGATACCTTGTTCACTAATCTTCAGCAAATGTACTCTAAAGAGAATTCTTCCCACTTTGCACATGTGCATGCAGCTGAGAGGATAAATCGTCGAATCACAATCCGTGAGTTACCAGAAGATGTGCAAATTAGTTACGGTTCAGTTCAGTCTATTACCACTGAAGATTTGGGTATGAGACACGTGTCTACTAAGTTTATGCCCAAACTGCTATCGACGCTGACAAGCGGCTTCACCCCACATGCTTTAGCTTCGTTACTATTGCAACAGTTCGAATACTTATTGCTCAGACCATGCATGTGTGCGTGTCTATGTATGTGTGTTTGTGATTGTGTGTATGTGTGTGTAATATTTCGTCCGTATATATGTATTGTGAAATAACTGAACTTTCGTGCCTCAATACAACAATCATTTCAGTTCACTGTAGAGTTAGTTTTGCATGCAACGAATGCGGTCAGATTGTCATTCTTAATTAAGTACTGTCTGCTTTCTATTTTCTTCAAGCTCAACTAAGCCATGGCTCTAATGAGGAAATATCAGTGTCTGACAAACTAGTTAGTAACTTGACATCATTCCTTCATGGCATATGATACGCTGAAAAGTCATTGGTTGGATAAGCAACATGTATAATGATATAAAACTTTGAAGCATGAAATTAAGATATTTGACCCTTTGTGTAGGATTATGCATCAATGCAAATTCTATGTAAGTATCTGCACGAGTATAATCCCAAAAGCCACAGCGGTGTAATAAAAACAAAACCGTAATAACAGAGCCAAGATATTCATTAACACTATTATTCCTTCATTTTAAAGAATTCCAAATATTAAGAATTATGGAAAAGAATCCAATTATCTGAATCCCAAACACTTTGAATGAAATATTAAACCTCTGGCTACTTTATACAAATATTTTGTTTCATCAGTGAAACATTAGTCAGTGAAAAATGAATAAATCATTTTTAAAATAAATTCTAAAAAATACTAATCGCTATCATTATCGTCCTCAGCAAAGCATTATTATTTTAATATTTAAGTTGTAAAGCTATCATTTTTGAAATTAGTATTATTATTATTATTATTATTATTATTATTATTATTAAATGACTACCTCTCTTTCGTTTTGCCTAGCACCTCATAAAAATTCTGGATTCAAAATTGATCTGCTCGGAAACACTTTTTTTTTAAATAGATTGGGCAAAAAGGAAATTGTTTGCTGAAAATCGTGAGCTGAATTTTATAATCCAACACTCATTTCTTCTCCCACCGCCAAGATATTACAACCAACGAAACAAACATATAGACACCAGATTCATGAATAATACACACACACACACACCCAGTGCAGGAAAACGAGTTTGATGAGAAATATAGTAAGATTCAAGAGGTTAGTGCCTCTAGACCTGGATTACTGACCAATCAAGATTCAGCTTTATTAAGAAAAATTACTCATTGAGATGACTGGAAGCAACAAATGAATTTGTTTGCTTCATTGCTGCAAGTGTCTCAAAGCTGATTTTACTTATAATCTATACTTCAGTATTAAGTAATTCGAAGGTGAAGTGTCAAGCAAATTAAATTATGATACATATAGTTTTGTCCTTAATATTCTGGGTGCGGGGAATCATACACAGGTCAACATTGTTAGTTCCATTTCCCACTTACCAATAGCAGCCAAACTCCTTAAGATCGATATGATTGACGGTATCGAAGAAAGTTTTTTGTTCAGCCAGGCTACAGACCTTTGCATGAAGCCAGTTTGAAATATAAAGAAATATTTCTAATCACCATTAATTTTAAGATATCTTAAAAAGTGTCATACTTTACTTTATAATTCTCACCGACTCATCCGACCTCTGGCACAAGGACTTGCTGGTCTCTTTTGCTGTGTCATTTTGCCATAGCTCGAGTAATTTCTGTTCCTGTCGAATTTTATTCCAACGTCTCTCAGACTCAAATTCTCATCCACCTCTTTTTATCAATATTTCGTTGACATTCTTCTCTACTCTTCTGATTTAAACACTAAACCATACTCCCCCCCCTCCATGTCCCCTTCCAGATGGAATTTTTACTTCGCCATATTTTATGTTCTCTTGTCTTTTAAATCAAATCAGAACAATGGCGTTGCTTTCACATTTTTATTTTCCTACGGATTTCCTGTCAGTGCTTTGGGACCGGACACTAATCCAGAGATTGGGACAGGACACTGATCTCTGTCATCCTATTTTTCTCTAAGAAACATTTGGACAGTTTAAGTTTTGGGCAAATTCCACATGGAATTGCGCGTTTTATAGAAAGAAAATCACTAGAGCATTGACTCATCATCCTGGTGGATTGTTGACTGATGTTAATCGATGTAAAACAGAAAACGGGACAAAATGAATGCTGGGATATAATCTGAAGAATTTTATATCGAACGACAGATATTAGTATTGCTATATTCTTGAATATGCTTATGTCACTTCATATAAGAAGTAATGTCTCTAAAGACGTGTACTAATTAGAGACCTTTATTAATTACAAATATGTACATAGGATAAATCGAAAATGGGCAGATACTATTTCCACATTGACTTTTTTCTTTAGACTCGTCTAGCAGTTTTGTGTTGGAGGGACTGATATAATCACTAGAACCGGTCATACGATGAGGCCGATAATAGCGACGACGACAATGATGAAGATAATTATGATGTGAATAGCATGATGATGATGACGATGATGATGAGGAGCAAGAGGGGGAGGATGATAGTTAACCAGTTCTTTGATGGTGGTGGTGTGGTAGATAATGATAATGATAGCTAACCAATTCGTAGTTTTGCAGGTGAAGGGTTGCATAATCAATGATAACTCCTGCAGCTGCAGCAGCAGCAGCAGACCAACTGAGCCCTGATATAGAAAGTATAAAATGCTAAAAACGAGGAATCACTCTTCTGCTTCAATTTGAATATTAATGAGAAGAATCATTGGAAAGGTGGAGAATTATTTTACATTATTTATATTTCTCACATCAATATTCTATTTCCTTCCTCAATTGAAACTAAAGAATAACAGATAGAGGCCAGATTTCATACAAACACAACCACCACTACCACCAGCAACAACCACAACAGCAACAACGACCAAACAAATATGCAAAGATGAAAGTCACAATATTGAGGTCCCTTACGCAATTTCTTTTCACTAACATTTCATGTCCAATGTAGCAATCACTAATAACAACAAAAATAGCAGTAGCAACAACAATAACAACGATAATGATAATAATAGTAATAATAATAATCGTGGAACAAATAGGGATTTCAATAAGGGTGGAGCACTAGCAGAAAACAGCGCTGCTTGGAACTGCCCGAATACTCCGGAAGGTGCCCGAAAAATAAGAGATGTTACCTTAGTTCACTGGTAGAGAACAGCTGACACCGGAATACATCTCCAGCATTGCAAGATGTGCAAAGGCAATAATAATAATAATAATAATAAAGAAAGAAAGAAAGAGAAAATTAGGAGAGAATATTACAGAAGAGTTAGATTAATAAAAACAAAAAACAAAAAACCTTTCACTCAAACCCCAAAAGATTCTATCTAGAACTTGGCAAAAATAAAATAGAGATCAATGCGACAGCAGAAGTGGAAGGATTTTGGAAAAAATATGGTCGGCGAAGGAACAACCTCAAAAAAGTTCTATCAAAATAACAAACCCACACTGGAACAATTCTGGACTCCTATAACAACGGAAGAGGTCACCTAGGTTCTACAAAACCTAAGCAACTAACAGGCACCTGGGCACGCCAAAATCCCTAATTTCTGGTCAAATATCTAGCAGGAATACATAAGGTGCTGGCCGAGAAATTTAATGAGACTCTAGCAGAGCCTGAGACAAGGCCTGAATGGCTCCCAGAAGGGAAAAGTATCCAAATTCCCAAATCCACTGAAATGGCAAGCTCACAAGATGACAAATTGATAACTTGTGTTCCAACAATTTACAAAGCCTTAACTGTAATAATATCGCAAAGAATGGTCAAACATCTGGACGAAAACTACCTGTTTCCAGAAGAGAGGGGATAATATAAGGACTCATACGGCTGTAAAGATCAGTTATTAATCAATAAAACCATAAATGAAGACAGCTGAAAGAAGGGTTTAAGCATGCCTTGGATCGATTATCGAAAGGCTTTTGATAATATTTCCCACAAATGGATCCTGGAAATACTAGCCACGAACAAGTTAGCACCAATAATACATTCCACTATTATTACTGCTATCAGTGACACTATTACTAGTGCTACTACTACTACTTCTACTCCGACTCCATATTATCAAGGTATTGATTTGCTGAGTTGTTCCATTTCAATCCTGGGTGAATCGACGTACATTAACTTGCCGAATAAATGAAGATGCATTTCAGTTACAGATATTTCCCTATTCTATCGATACAGTCCTGCATTACATTTATTCCTCTATCGTTATAGAACAAACATCTCATTATTGTATTGGTACGAAACAGTTGAAAAATGTTCTACTGAAAATATTTAATCCTCCAGTCGGATTCTTTTGCGCAGAACCAAGAAGACGTTACAGACTTTCACAGCTATATTGGAAAATCCCATAAATGAACACCATCAATTGAATTTGACTAACGTACGTATTATATGATGTTTGAGGGATTTTCACCAAAATATCAGTTTTGAGTAACATTAGACGTTCTTTGTGAGCGAAAACTCAAGTGGTTTCTTTCTCTTGCCTGTCTGGAAGTTCCTTCAAATTATATGTGCACTGCAGTACCTTTTCCATCTAATCCGTATAAAAACATATTATTTGACCCACAAAACTACCCATTCCATCTTAAAGAAATGGTCCAGAACTTATTTCAGAATTACATGATTAGAATTATGATGAAGCATCACCATCTTCTCCCAAACCATTTGGAAACGTGTTAGCTGTGGAAACGAATTGCAAAATATATCACAAATATTATTTCAGTCCAAATATGTTATTATGCAAACAAAAGTAAACCACACAAAAACAAAAAAAACATAAATCGTAATATGCATTGTGAGACAATAGTCCGGATATTCGAAAGTTTTGATTGAAGAGAAGTATGAAGAAACATAATTTAAACATTTTTACAATCATCTTCTGAGAATTTACAATAATCTTAAGCTATGGATCAGTTTGATTTATTTATAGGATTAAAGTGCCAAAAAAATGAAAGTCTTCCAGTCCAAATAAGAATCAGTTAATGTATATACACAAATATATATACGGACATACATTATATATACATACATACGTACATATAATATATATATATATATATATATGTATGTATTTATGTCGTCATGTATAGCACTTATATAATTATGCATATACGAGCACAGTTATACATGCATACGTATGTTGAATATGGTTTCTGATAAACATATATATATGTGTGTGTGAGAGAAAGTAAGAGAAGAGAAGAGAAGAGTGGGAGTTAGTGGAGATACTATGAAATATTAATTTGAATGCAGTCACTCTGACTGAGTGCGTTGAGATAACGTAGGAGAAATCCGCCGAAGAAAGCTAGAAGCAAGAATTGTTTAGATAACTAATGTGAATAAGAGACATTTGCAGCTGTTTGTGAAGCGAAGATGAAACAACGTTTAAAGGATTAACTATGGAAATAACAAAAGACAAAATAGAACACAAGAAGAAAGAGATAGGAAGTGAGAGAGAGAAAATGCGAGAATGTATACGTGAACGTACATGTGGGTATGCATGGCTATGTGCGCGCGCGCGTGCGTGTGTGTGTGTGTGTGTGTGTGTGTGTGTGTGAGAGTAATATATATTTGAGAGAGTGAGATATAATATGGAAGACTATGAGGAACAGAAGAGGAGGAGGAGATATACGGAAATTAGTTACAGATTTACATAGGAGGAGCGTGACATAAGAGTAGGGAGAGAGAGAGACATTTGGCAAGTAGAGTAATAGGGGAAAGGGCAGAGTAATATACAAAAGATGGCTATATGTGAACGTACAATTATATACACATATATATATACATACACACATATATGTATACATATATATATGCACACACGCACACATATATATATATGCATATATATTAGGGAGAGAAAGAAAGAAAAAGGAAGATGGGAATATTTTGTATTCTATTTTATGTTTCGTGCAGTGAACTTTTATTTTACTTCAAGGTTACTTCTTCTTAGAAGTTACGGCGATAAAAGGAACTTTCATGTCGTGCATTTATTTGGAATTCTAAGTTTATCGCAAAGAAGATGCAAAATTCTATTTGTTAGCGAATAAATTATATTCATTTATTTCATTCGATATCATTTGATGTTGTCGTCCTTTTTTTTATTTTCCTTTAATCCATTTAATACAAGTAAACGAGGTACAGAATGTTAATTCATCCCACAGAATTACCGAAGCAGAATGTAGTTTGCTGTTGTTGTTTTCGTAGTTGCTGTTGTTGATGTTATTATTGCCCAATTCTAATCCAACCTTCCTCTATCATCAAAGATAGACCCGCCATAATCATGCAGCTATTTGTCTTGTTCTTCCCCTACAGAAAGTCGATGGACTATTCAACTCACATTTTTTCTCTTAATACAACAAGGCGTATTTGACTGCTATTTCTAATAGATAAAGTCCAGCATATCCTCTTCTTTGTAGGTCACAACATCATCATGTTGATTCGGGACATGACGAATTGCTCGTTACAAACGGCATCATTTTAATCTGATTTTTTTTTACTTTTGTCGATGATGTTATTCAATAAGAGAGCAGCGCATGCCATCAGAGGGATTCTGGGATACAAATATACGAAGCCCAGTATGCCCATCATGACTACCCGTCTCATAAGAGTACAACAGGCACATGCATTACAACCATATGTGCGCTACAGTGATCTCATATCAAGATAAACAGCGCTTGACCTTGCTGGTGGGTCCCAATTAAACTTTTTCTAGGTTGAGTAACCCATCCCGCTCAAAAGGGCTGTTCGGGGTTGCTGAACGAAACACCCATGTTTCCAGGGGTGAATAATTCAAACCCCAAATAATTCCTCTCAATACATGGCTACTTTTACACGATGAAATATAGCTTTCAACGAACAACTAGAAGAAATCTTCATAAAAATTGGTGTTTTCTTCCATATGGTTTAACAGAACAAATTAAATGAATTCTTGCTTTTATAGAAAGTCTAAAATCATCGTCACCTTAACTACACATGAAAATGGCTTCGAATTATTGGTGTCATCCCCAGAAAAATAATTTAAAAACTCTGTAAAATAGACTTACTAACACATTTCACGAACAGAAAGCAATAATTTCGTAAATTTATTGCGACGCAAAATATTAATGGTGACCAAGAACATAAACAAAACAATATTCTTATATCCGGTTTGAATATTTTGTGTAGAAATGTTGGTAACAGCACCATGACCATATTTTACATCTGTAGTTTCCCACAGACGAAATATAACAAAATACCTTCCGTGGTAGAGATTATTTGTAACGAAAATAAAAAGTCCTTTTACAGAAGATACTAACACTTGCTTCTATTTTGTCCACGACACAAGCACCAGGCTGCAGAAATCTATCAGAGACAGTAAAGGATGAGTTATGAACTTGTGCTTCGTCAAGACAGCAGTGTCTTTATTTTCTATCCAAGTTTGAAGTAGAGACAAACGTGATAGATATTATGAGTGAAAACTCTTTTACTGGCGTAAAGAATACTGTGTAGCACATTATGTGTTCCTGTTGCTTTTGCCACATTCGAGGACATAGAAAGAATTCCGTATCAGATAGAAGTGGAGGACGAGAGGACGTTAAATGTCGTAGTCGAGGGAAGAAAACCAAATTGTTACATATGCGGGGAGAGAGGCCATATGAAGACCAAATGCCCCCTATATGAGTTCACACAGCCACAGCAAGAGAAAACACAAGCAGAGGAGGAAAACATTGTAGACCACACTGAGGAAATGAAAGAGAGACAGAAGTGTGAAACAAAGGAGAAGAACAAAAATGGGGCTACTAACCCTAAAAAGTGAAAGAAAAATAAGTCAAAGGAACGGTCAACAGAAAACAAAAAAAAAAGAGATAGGAAAACCAGAAACTAATAATGTACAAGAAGAGGAGAGAACGGATAAAGCTGTTAAATACAAGAGGGTTTAGATAAAATACGAGAAGAACGAGCAGATGGACAGAAAAATCGCGAAGTTAGAGGAAATGATAAGAGTGAAGATGCTGGAAGCCTGTGCTGAGAAATGCACTTTAATACATGAAGAAAACTACTGGGAGTACATAAAAGAACTTGGTGAAAATGTAACAACGAAACGGGTTTGGTTGGTGGAGACATCCTCCACTAGAACTGATTATTTACAATTGATAAAGACAGAAGTAACAGTGATTAATGGGAGAAAAATAACGCGAGTATTTCAATTTTTTGAGTTGCAAAACTGTTAAAATGTATACATGATGTTTAAGTAAAAGTGAAAAACTGGATAAATGTAACCACCCGACTTCGGGAGTCAAGTGGACATTGTGCCTAATTTTTCATTCTTGTATATTATTTTATTTTAATTTTTCTTCTACTATTATCATTCGCTTTTGTAATTTTTAGTTCCCTGATTTTATGTTTGTTGCGTTTGTACTGTCTTTATGTTTTGTGATGTCTTAAAAGCTCTTTGTAAAGCCTTTTTGGGTAATAAAGAAATCGGTATTTCGTCTGCTGCAACGTTCTGAGTTCAAAGTCCACCGAGGTCGACTTTGTCGTTCATCCTTTCGGGGACGATTAAGTACCAGTTACGCACTGGGGTCGATGTAATCGACTGAAACTCTTTGTCTGTCCTTGTTTTTCCCCTCTATGTTTAGCCCTCTATAGGCATGAAAAAAATTATTATTGTGTGTGTGTTTGACACGTTTGACAAATTTATACAACTATATCATGAAAGTCGAAGTCTCGATGTTTTGGGCGCAGCAATTTGCGTACATAAGAGGAGTAAAAGTTTATAGATTTTAAAAACCCAACAGTGATAGTGACCACTTTTAAAACGTTGTGCAATATATTGTACAGAATGTACATTATGGTGCATACAGAATAATGTGCACATCTTCGAACATACAGTCTTATATTCAGCTTCTAGTCAGCGTACATAGTGAAATCTCTGTCTTGAATTTAAATAATAAACTTCATATATTACAGATCTGCACATTATCGCCTTCAGCGCTGTTAAAATTTCGTATTGTGCGGAATGCCAGAAATATAACAATGTTTGTGCGTTTCGGTCTTCAATTAGACAATATTTTAATGCTGCTAAATATGATCCAATTTCACTTAGCTATTTTATATATTTCAAATTGAAATCCATGCTACTGTTGTGGGTGAATTAATTCTTTTCCTGGCAATATCACAGCCGTCAGCTATGCAGAATATTATATACAACCGCGATAATTATATTTACACATATTTTTCGATCCAAGCGAACTATTCTGAAGAGACTTATAATCCTCTTATACCCGATCCTATAAAATATTTTAAACTATACGTTACGCAAATCTTGCAAGCGAAAAAGAAAAAAAAAGAGGTTGTATAGAAACAGTAATTAGAGGATAATTGTATATAACAGGTATTTTTCTTCATCGGATTTTCAATGATTTAAAATATTATATTCTTGTAGGAAATGTCTCTTAACATATGTTGAAAAAGCCTTTTGGGTCATATATTCTGAATCGCATTTTTATGCGTAGAATATCAGCAGATTTGGCAGATATGAAGCAAACGTGAAATATATATTCATATATGTGTGTATTTATTCAAGTTTGTATATATATATATATATATATATATATATATATATATGTGTGTGTGTGTGTGTGTGTGTGTGTGTGTGTGTG
>JARUKP010001025.1:0-10106 GCA_029874955.1 Octopus insularis
AACTTTGAGATGGAGAAACAAAGTTGGAAATAAAGATTTTGCTTGTTTATTATCAAGATCAATTTTGAAATACGGCGATGTGTTGTGCACTGAACAGAAGCAGCATGAAAAGTTTACGTTTTGTCCTCGGCTTGAATGAAAGGGAACACCTACCACTGGTGTTTCAAACGCAGGAAAGTGTATCTAAACATGGATATATCTGACAAGACACAAGTACAAGGAGCTATATTAATTTTAGTAAGAAAAACTTGGTATATCAGTATTAAATTCAGGCGGAGGCGACATGTTGGCAGAATCGTTAGCATGCCGGCAAAACTGCTTAGCAGCATTTTGTCTGTCGTTATGCTGAACTCAACTTTGCATTTCATTCATTTGAGCCGATAAAATAAATACCAGTTGAGCACTGACCTCAGTGTACTCGACCTACCCTTTCCCCGTAATTACTGGTCTTGTGCCGAAATTTAAAACCAATATTAAAGTCAGTCTATGTGGCAAAAGAACTGAATATTATGAGGAAGTATTTGACCCAGGTCAAAATAGAGAGAGAGAGAGAGAGAGAGAGAGAGAGAGGGAGAGGGAGAGAGAGAAAGGGAGAGAGTGAGAAGAAATAAATCGTTGGTGATTAATCCCATAACAACTCTGATTCAATGAACTTGGGATCAAAGAATTTGTGATGACCAATCTGTCTTTCTGTATATCGACGACTAGATTGTTAAAGACAGTAGAGTGCATTTGAAGAACTGTGACTGATTTTCCCAGCAGGTGAAGTAAGAGCATAGAGCCTTTCTGGCTTTTTTTAGAGGAGTCTATACGAAAGAATTCTTCAAAAAATTATTTTCCGATGTGCATTTTCCTCGGCAAGATCAATCTAATTATTTCAAATGATATGTATGTTGTATATTTCTAAGCATCCTTTTATATTTACATATTCCTTTTTATATTGTTATTTTTATATTCTCATATTCCATTTTTATCTGCTTATACACATGGGAATGTGAAAAGCTAACGGCGTAAATTCCTATAGAAAATCCGTTGAGAGGGCCTCTAAAGAAGTTGGTAGTGGTAGTGGGGAGAGGCCGCGTCAAACCATCTCGCAGCCCCTGATGTAGGGAGAAAACTTCCATCCAACGTGTGCCCATGTTGCGGATTGGTGAAAGGCCTTCAGATATGAGGGTTAGCTGTGGATATAAAAATATACAGTCCAGGATCAAACATCTAGATAACAAAACCTCAATGATAAAAAATCTCAGTCTTGAATTGCGGGAGACTGGTATACGGTGGAGGCAAGCTTCAACAAACTGATTTATTGAATCCACGCAATTTCTGCCTCACCAAAGCAGATCCTGTCTCTACTAATGTGGAAATGGAATCTACGGGAGGAGTATGCGGCCTTCATCAGTATTAAGCTATTGAAAGAACCAAAATATAGTAATAACAGCATTCATAAAAAGCACATTCGTAGCAATCTCATTAACTGAAATATAATTGGTCGAAACACATATTGGCAGAAGGACTTTTGTAGAAAAATATAACCGTAAAACAAACATACAAAGATATACAATATATAGCAGCTTATCAAATTATACCATTTGTAGATCCAAACATTTTACATTCAGCAGAAAAATAATGTTTTGGCTTAGTAATTTACACATCTCATTAACAACGTTCCGAGTCTTAGATAAAGGAAGAAGTCAAAATATCAAGTTGGCTTTGTTATCACAGCACCATATGTAAAACTTAAGGTAAATTTTTATCTACTAAATATGACCTAAGCAAATACATAACTCAGATTACGTTGAGAAAATGTTACAAATAATAATTCTTTATACTATAGGCACAGAGCGTGAAATTTTATGGGGACTGGTTGGCCGATTTCATCAAGAATATCTTGTAAAAAGAAAAAGAGAAGCACAGCGGACAGGACGATTTGAAATGAGATATAAAAACATTGTAGTCATTCAAGAAGGTTAGATTTGTACCCGTTGTTATTGGAGAGGGGACCTATAAATACGCAAGCTCACAAACGTAATCTACAGAAAATAGCGTTCTTGGAACTACATGAATCCTCCATAGGGTTATTGAAATCCAAATGTTGTGGACTGCATACACATCGTTACACATCTCAGCGAAGCTACTTGTGTTAAATAATGATAATAATAATCCTTTCTACTATAGGCACAAGGTTTGTATTTTACATCGACCCCAGTGTTACATTGGTACATAACTTATCGACCCAGAAAAGATGAAAGGTAAAGTCGACCTCGGTGGAATATGATTTCAGAACGTAGCGACGGGCGATATACAGCTAAGCATTTCGTCCAGCTTGCTAATGATTCTGCCATCTCACCGCCTTCATAATAATAATAATAATAATAATAATAATGATAATAACAGTAATAATAATCTTGTTTCGGGATGTCCTGTGTTGACATCGAGCGAATACAAATGTCGCCACAATAGGGTAGGTTATTATTTACTTTGGAAAATATGTAAGCGCTACAAAATCAGCACTCCTGCTTACTAGTATGAAAATCATCCTGAGCAAGTCGTTGAAGGTAAAAATGTTGCTATCTTGTGAGATTTTTCAGTCAACACTGACAAAACGATCCAAGCTAATCGACTAGACATAATTATCAAAGTCAGGGAAGAAAATAAGTGTAAACTGATAAATGTAAGTGTTCCCACTGACAAAACTATATCTATAAAGGAATTTGACAAATTAAGTAAATATAAGGAACTGGAAATTGAAATACGAAAGACGCCGCATCTTAAAGGAGGAACTGTTCTTGTTATTGTAGGTGCCCTAAGTATGATAAAAATAAGATGTCAGAAATATTTAGATAACATCTCAGGAGAACCATGTCTTAGAGAAATCCAAAAGATTGTGCTGATAAATACTGCCCACATTCTTAGAAAAAACTATCAATTTAAATGCCTGTGTTGTATTATATGAAGATATTTCACGACTGCCTCTACAACTTCACCTTCTAAAGCTTTCAGTCATACTGTAACATCTCTTCTTCTTCACTGACCCTAGAACGTTGTGTGTGTTTCGGCAAGTGACTGTAACAAGCATGCAGATTAACAATAAATAAATAAATAAATAAATAATAATAATAACAATAATAATAATAATTTCTACTATAGGCACAAGACCTGAAATTCTGAGAAGGGGATTAATCGATTATGTCGACCCCAGTGTTTCACTGGTACTTAAGTACTAATAATAATAATAATTAATATTTCAAATGAAAAGCAAAGCTGACCTCAGCTGAATTTGAACTCAGAACGTAGCAACGGGCGAACTACTGCCATGCATTTCGTACAGCGTGCGAACGATTATGCCAGCTCGCTGCCTTAGTAATATTAATATCTTTAAACATTTCATCCAGTTTTATTCTCCATTTTCTTTAGGAGGGGGTCACCACAACGACACATACCAGGTATTCTATTCCTTTCCAGCTCAAACAGGCCAGCCGCGGCCTATCCTCGGGTCAGGACACAGAACACAACCCCAATATCAACAGCGTATGCTGATTTGCCCCGCTGCATCATCCCGGTTCCGTACCCCTTTGAGCAATTACAAATTCACTCATCCGTCCATCCACACAATCCGAGGTCTGACTACCACTTCTGCCTTCATCATCCTCCTTACCATCCACTCCTCATCCATCCTCTCCATGTGGCCAAATCATCTCAACATTCATCTATACATTTTGGTTGTTAGTTTTTCTCTCATTCTTGTTTGCCTTCGCATCTCCTCATTCCTCATCCTGTTCATCAAACTCATTTAGTCGCCTCCTTTCCGCTTTTCCAGCCCCCACGTCTCTGCACCATATAACATTGTCGGCACGAAGACGCCCTCATACACAACACAACTCTTTTCACTTTCATACTTACCCTTTTATTTCTCAGCATACCTTTCACAACTCGAAATATCTTACTCCCCTCCCTCACTCTGTATCCCACTTCCTCAGCCAACTCCCCGTCCACCGTCACATGTGATCCCAGATACTTACAAACACTCACCTCCTCTAACATCTCACTATTTGTATTCACATCCATCCTACCAGCCATTCCATCTCTTGAACATCTCATCACCTTACTCTGAGCTACATTTACTTTCAGATTCCTCCTCTCACACACTCTTCCAAACTCTATCACCAGTCTCCTCAGTTGCTCTTCCGAATCCGCCACCAGTGCTGTATCATCAGCAAGCAACAACTGGCTCCTTTCTTTTTCCAGACAGCAAGAAAAAAGTCAATTATAATACGTATAATTTGTTTTTGTCAACGACAGGATATACGAAATGTGTTCGAAAAGTATCTGACTTTAGTTTTTCCCTTCAAAGCTAATACCGCGTAGGTAGATTCCTTTGGGTGGGAGATGATTCCACCCTTCTTTCGCATGCGAGAAAAGTTTTGCTCCAGTAGACCGCATCAGTTCCCTGTTGTTATGCCAACTGTACGTGTAGTACACGATCGTTGGATTTTCGTTTTCACGTAACATGACCGAACGCATAGAGCAGAGATATTACATCAAGTTTTGCTAAAAGTTTGATACTCAAGCTCAAACCACTCGGAAAATTCAGCAGGACTTTGGTGATGATACTATGGGAAAAACTCAGATCAAGAAGTGGTACAACCGCTTCAACTATGGCCGCTTCTCAGTAGAGAGCGAGGCAAGCTCAGGCAGGCTATCTACAAGCCGAAACAAGAAGCCAATTGAGAAGATTCGGCGAATAGACATGGAAGATCGTCGAGTAATAATCCAGGAAATTGCTCGTGAAGTGGGAATATGCACAGGCTCAGTGCATTCCATTTTAACGGAGGATTTAGGCATGCAGAGAGTGTCAGTGAAGTTCGTCTGCGAGGTGCTGGTGGAGCCACAGAAGCAACTCCACATGGAAATCGCTTAGGCCACGCTAGACTATGCAAACCACGACGCAGACTTATGAAGACCACCATCGCTGATGATGAAGCATGGGGCTTATAGTTACAACCCGGAAACCAAGTCCCAGTCCTCCCAATGGAAGCATCCATTATCACAAAGGCTCAAAAAAGCACAACAGGTTCGCAGCAATGTACAGGTAATGTTAACTTGTTTCTATGACACCCGTGGTATTGTCCATCATGAATACGCACCACAAGGCCAACCAATCAATAAGGAATACTACCTGGAGGCTATACGTCGCCTTCGCGATGTTGTGCCTCGAAAGCGACAGGACTTGTGGGCGGCAAAGAATTGACAACTTCATCATCACAATGCGCTGGCTCATTCCGCTCACATAATCCAAGCTTTCCTCGTCAAGAACAACACACCACTTGCTCAACAGGCTTTCAGTAGGCTTTCCCGACTTTGCACCGCATGACCTCTGGCTCTTTCCCAAGCTGAAACCCACTCTGTAAATAAAACGATTTGAGTCGTGAGATGAAATTATGAGAAAACGACGGTGAAGTTCTGTATCATTCCATAGAAGGCGTTCCGCTGGAAGAAATGTGTGAACTCTCAATGGGAGTACTTTGAAGGTGTTTAAATAAAATTTGTGATATGTAAAAAATTGTTGGCGTTTATTTATGCCCAAAGGTCGCATACTTTTTGAACGAACCTCGTTTACTTCTTTCACTTTGTATAGGAAAGTCGCACAACCTCTCCTAATGTAATAACAAAGAAATCAATATCTTCATCATCATTATCATTATTATTGTTATTATTAAGGCGGCGAGCCGGCAGAATCGTTAACACACTGGACAAAATGCTTTGCGGCATTTATTCCGTCTTCACGTTCTGAGTTCAAAACCGCAGAGGTTGGCTTTGTCTTTCATCGGGGTCGATAAAATAAGTACTACTTGAACACTAGGGCTCGATGTAATTGATTTATCCCTACCCATAAAACTGCTAGCCTTGTGCCAAACTTTGGAACAAATTATTACAGTGGAGTGCTAACAGAATCGTTAGCACGTCTGTTAAAATGCTTGGCGGCATTTCTTGCATCTTTACGTTCTAACATCGAACTCCACCAAGATTGACTTCCATCCTTTCGGGATAGATGAATTAAGTACCAGTTGAACACTGAGGTCGATGTAATTGACTTAACCCCGCCCCTAAAATAGTTGTGCAAAATTAGAAAGAATTATTAACCTTTGGTTTGGCTGTGCTTCACATTGGCTCCCGAATGTTTGTTAAGTTTTGATGAAATTATTTGTTTACTGTAGAAAATGTTTGGTTGAAACTTTAGATAGAGGCCCTTACTTTACGAGATACTAACTAATTGTGGAGTAAAAGGCCCAATATTTGTAATATTTATTTACTTTCATCTGTTTTCTTTTCGCCTGCTTGGAGATGAAGTGACGACAACATCCACCAACAGATTTAACGAAAAGTTAGCGGGAAATTCTCGTGCTACTACAAACTTGCACGAGAAAACCAACAGTAACAATAATACATGCAACAGCGACAACAACGCAATAGCAACATCAACAACAACAACGACAACAAAAGCAACAGTAACAGCTTCAACAACAAAAATAACAACGGCAAAGAAGTGTGTCGTCGGGTGACTTCACAGGCAAGCAATCGTTGACTGGTATGGTGGTACTCAGTACCTCTAACTTATCCTAAACAACAAGGATGCTCGCCAAACAGCAACAGGGAAGTAACCCTCTACTCATGTTATTTTGAAATTATTAAGGGTGAACTTAGAAACATATAAACTCAAAATTCCATGGACACCGAGTCACCTGTTTCCTTTTCTCCGTTTTCTCTATCTACAAACACAGCAACTCAGAGAGTGAGGTGTATAAATGCTCGTGGTCTGGGATCATCCTGGAGGTGGTGTCATTTACTCGATGACCTCAGGTCGCTAGGTTCGGATGTCATAATCAACAGCAGGTCCAGGATTTCTGACACGCGCCATAATACCTACTTTCTGCGATTTTGAAATCTTCGCATTTCTTACTCAGCCCCGAATGGGACGGGACGGGACGGGACGGAGCGGGTGTGTTGTTTCAGAAAGGCCTAGGCTTTGAAATATGGTCGATGTTTTTGGACCTGGACGATAAGTTATGGTCCTAGTCGTGAACAATAATGAAGGTGGTGTATTCAAACTAAACCTTTAAAGCCAGCGGGAAATTGGAATGCTATCTTGAATGCACACATGGGTTACATGGGTCTGACAGAAGAGGTGGGTATAAAAGCCTAGCAACTGTACTCAATCGTTTCCAATTGTTTGATAGGTACCGACTAGATTACTGAATCTCATTTATATCGTATCCAAATAGTTTTCTATAGCCAGTAGAAACGGTAAGCATAGATTATCTACGAGTCGAAGTTGTCGGTCACATGCACAACAAATCAGGGACCTAGATAGTTTTATAGTCAGAGGCTCGGCAAATGGAAACTGAACGCAGAGACCGGATTAGAAAACTAGTTAAGAGGGACTTGGTAGGAGTAATCTTCAATAACCGATTGTGGTTAGCCCTGAAAATGACTATTAGATCAAAATCGATTTGGTTTAATAAGGAAATAGCGATAGGGGATTTTTGAGTAAGGAAAGAGCTAGTTAGTAACTTAGAAGAGACGCAGTGCTGGTGGCAGGATGGACTCTTGACAGATTCTTCAACGCTAAGCACGAAGGCTGCCTTACCAAAGTTATGATACGTGCTCTGTTTCATGAGGAATAAAAGCTGTTTGATGGGTCCGAGTGGCAGAGGCACAACGCTGCAACAAAGTCACAATTTGATCTTTGACAGATTGTGAGGGTACGTGCTATTCCATTCCAGGCAGATGTGTGTAGTTTTCCAATGGCACTTCGCTCAAGTGTTTGAGGTAGACTGGAGAGCGGGGTGGAATTTACCGCCTACATCAGCAGCCTGTCACCGTTCTCGACTGAAGCCGAAATGGCTTGATAGTCTGCTTTACGAGATTTATCTTCATATCTGTGGGGTTCTCTTGGCAACTGCAACTGACAGAAGAACGAGAGAACTTCCAATCCTGAGAAAAGAGATGTGGTGGTGGGGCTGAGAAAGACCTGAATAAGGGGAAATGGTTTTAACAACTCCAAGCCCTAACTCTGCTAAATGCAAGATTTTAGTCAAGGTGTTAACTAAGAGGTTGACGCTTGTCATTGATACTCTAGTAGGTGAGGTATAGACATGTGCCATACCAAACAGATCTATCCGCGATAACCTTCACCTCAACTGATACATCATAGAAAGTGTGGGTAAAGAACCTGATATGAGAAGAATCTTGATAAATTTAGATTACTCGAAAGATTTCGATAGGGTCGACCATCAATACTTTGCGGCTATTCTGAAAGCAGCTGGTTTCAGGCCTATTTTCGAAAATCAGATCATGACAATGTACAGTGACATTACCTAGTGGTCAGGGTAAATGTTTACTTGTCAGAAACGTTCAGCATCATGCGATCGATCCGTCAAGAACGTCCTCTCTTCCCTTCTGTACGTATTGACCCTAGAGTCACTACTGCGGAAGCTGAAGGTTTCGAGGGGTATCCTGCGAGAACTAAGCAAAGGAAGATCCAGGTTTGCGCATGCGTACAACGTCACTGTCATAGAGACAGAAACCAAGCACATTGAAGTGATCGACACTACGAGAATACAAGGCGGTAACAGGAGCAAAATGTAACATAAGTAGGTGGGCCTGCAGCTCGGTACCTGGAGAAGTAAAACCATACAATTCAACGGTAAATCCATGCCATCCTGAAATTGTTCCTTCAGTCTCCCATGTAAGCTACTAAATTTCTTTAACTAGTGCCCTTGAACTAAATCTGGTCCTGAGCTATTCCAGTTCGACATTCTTCCTAACACTTTACTCATTAAGGCAGTAGATACTTTTAGATCTAGCTGTTTCTCACTAACTACTTCCTTTAACCATACTGCATCTTCATTATGATTAAATGATCTATTCTTTTCTGTTATCTGGAAAGCTTACCTGCTGTTGCTATGATATGCTGTTTCAACACTTCCATGACTATCCCAAATTCTTTCTCTTTGACTAAGCAGTTTTTCACAAGACAAGATTTAAATCTTGTTTCAGAACTTGCCTTGTTACCGGACTTATATTCTACTCAGATTTTGTCATAGAGTTTTCACTTTATTTTCTAATTTCCATTTCAACATCTGTTCCTTCATAATCTTTTCTTGAGGAATACCTATTCCGCCAGTAACTACTCCCCCTCATGCAAAAATCAGTAAAGTTAGTGTCACCTATATTTTTAGTATCTATCATATTGATAACAGAATCTACGTTCCTATCAATATCTAGCAACTTGCTTCTATTAACACCTTTTAATACTAGTAATATTTTTCTTTCTTCTTTACCCACTGCTTCTTTCAACTCATCTAAAATCTTCTAATCTACCTCACTTAAGTCGCTGGTGGTAATTTTCCCTTCTTGATCGGTGGTACTATTATTATTTTTGTTTTTCTAGTTTCTTCTTTGGCCTGAACTGTATCACTAATGTTGGTTGTCTGTTCTATTTCTTGATCTCCCTTTTGCTTTTAGTTCTCTTGTGATTTCTTCTACCCCCAGTTCTGTCATTCAGAATTGGGGGTAGACGTCTTGACTCTGTTAATTCAAACACACCTTTCTTTTCTTTTACCCAAAGTGCTAACATACGCTTTCTGTAAGTCCTTACTTTAGGTCCACTTTCCAAGTAGTACTGCATCACTACCTTGTTCTCTTAGCTTATCCATTTTTTTCTCGAACCACTGCCATTTACTCTTATCACAAAAGTTTGTGGAGCAGTTCTCGTTTTAAGATGCCACATCTTTTGTATTTCAATTTCCAGATCCTTATATTTACTTAATTTCTCAAATTTCTTTATAGATATATTTTTATCAGTGGGAACACTTACATCTATTAGTCTACAAGTATTGTCTTCCCTATCTTTGATAATTATGTCTGATTGATTAGCTTGGATCGTTCTGTCAGTGTTGATTGGAAAATCCCAGAGGATAGTGACATTTTACCTTCAACGACTGTCTCATCATCATCATTATTATTATCATTATTATTATTATTATTATTATTATTACTACTACTACTACTACTACTACTACTACTACTACTACTACTACTACTAC
>JARUKP010001026.1:0-10104 GCA_029874955.1 Octopus insularis
ATGTGTGTGTGTGTGTGTGTACATATATCCCAATTTGTTTACCTTCTCACGAAACAAAGATATTTACGATGAATCAAATATTCATATTGTACGGTATTTGGTAGAACTTTCTTCGCCTTTGTAGTTCGCTATCATGCCATTGGCAACTCTGAATAATTTCCTAATATTTCAAAAACACAAATTTTTTAATTTAAAGAAAAATCTATTCAATTACTTTAGACCATAAATGTACTTAATATTCTTTTGTGCCTCTGTGTGTGTGTGTGTGTGTGTGTGTCTGTGTGAGTGTGTGTGTGTGTGTGTATATGTGCGTGTACGTGTTTGTGTGTGTGTGTGTGTGTGTGTGTGTGTGTGTGTGTGTGTGTGTGTGTATACGTCTATATGTCTGGCTGGAGTCAAAGTAGGGTAACGCTCAGCTGATGACGCTCAGGGAGCTAGAAATACGTGTGCATAACTGTCTTTTCACATCCAGATAAAAACATAAAATTTTTTTTTTTTATCTTGATAGCATGTAAATTCAGGAAATTGATTGTTCCATAAAATTATCTCTCTTTCGTTATCGAAGTCGGTAGCAATAGTCGTTAGATGTTTCTTTACCTTTACACAGAATGAAGATGTCAATAAGTCAACAATTCTTTCGTTTGATATTAGTATAATTTCTTCGACTTTGTTGTTCAATATCACGCCACTGACCACTCTTTTCATTTCTCTCTCTCTTCTTTCTCCTTCTCTCTTTCACATGTGAGTGTAATCACGTACGTATGTATATTATGTATGTATGAATATAAGTAGAATGACAAACAAACGATAACAGGTATAAGGTACGTATATCTATGAAAAATTGCATGTAAAGTTCACATCGTGTAAATTGAGTAAACAGCTTTTCCTATAAATATATTCCTTACGCCTTGTAGCGTTTGTTCGTTTTTCTACTTTCATATCTGTTAAATTTCGATCGTTCTTTAACCCGACATTTTTTACCTCTAGATTACTTCTCCCAAATAAAAAACTTGAGTTGAATATTTTTATGTCTCTAAGCACTACTTGATTGCAGTGTATACAAATTAAGTTCACTCCCTGTCGAATACTTCACCAGTTAGTTGATCGAAAAACTGAACAACCCATTATCATTTATGGATCTACACCTACGTACATCAACGGACGCAATCCCATATGGAAGTGGCCAAACATATTCTTGTATGCATAGTTAGAGAAAGTATACGGAGTGAGGTATAGATAGAGATGGTAAGAAGAAATGTGCAGTTTGCAGCATCAAAAATAGAAATTCGGCTGCCGTTTTTGTTACAAATCTTGGCTGTAGGATTTGAAAGGCAAGATGTTTCTTTTTTCTTGGCTTGTTTCCATACATTATAATGACGAATGAAAAAGAGATATTGTTTGTGTGTGTTACTTCTATTCGAGTTATGTTTGTTGTTGTTATCGTGGAGCGGAGATTCTCACTCTTCCTGACTCCACAACATAGTGAAGATAGACAGAGAAGACAAATTCCTGGTATACTCCATATTGAAAGTTACAAAATGACTATGCTTTTAAGTTAAATATTCTGTAAAACATAGCAAATAATTGCAAACATCATCGATCTCCCGAGATTTTCGGTTCCAAATCCTTTCCGGGTTATAGATTTTTCCGAACTAGTGGTGGTCACCACTAAACTAAACATCTACTGAAATTGTTTAAATAATTAAATGAAATACATGTACCTGTATATTAATGTAAATGACACAAGTTTATTAATATTATACTGCACGAAGTACTGCGAAACAGGGCCGCCCAGTAATCTAGTCTGGCGGCCGAGGAAAATTGAAGTCCCTGCACATAAATTAGAGCGCATTATAAGAGATTCCATCAATATCTGGCAAGTTGGTGTTGCAATTTTACTACATTTTATTAAGCACTCTTGTGTATCACAAAATTACGAACGACCGTTTTACAAAGCACTCTAACAATGATTTCAATTTTTTAATGAATTATACTTTTGAAAACCCGGCCGTGCCGCTGTAGTGTCTCTTGAAATACGAAATGTGAGAGCCACTGCCACGTAGACTTCAGATGCTTTCTCGTATATTTCTGTTTTAGTCGCACTCCTTGTCTGCTTCACTTTTACTCATACACAACACTTATAAACGTAGCAGTTTACTTATGAATGTGGAAAGTGGAAATAATTTGAATAACTAATTAAAGGTGATATTTGTTACTGAATCAACAATATATATCTTTAATGTACACATACTCATATTCATTAAATTCTGGTGTTTGACCGATATATCTTATGTATAACATGTTTCATGTTTTACTTCCTGAGCTGATGTCATTCTTGTTTTCTATTGTTTCGGTCGAGTTATTTCAGATAAAAGCGACCAAATAATTTGATTGACATATATATATGTACATATGTATATATATATTTGTCAAATGCAGCAACACTAGAAATGGAACTCTCTATCCAGTACCGGTTGAGCACATGTATTGTACAAAGGGAAGGAAGTGCAGATATACCGATTATCTTTTTAAAAATTTGATACATAATATGCATACACACGAACACTTACACATACAGGCATAAACGTATGCATATATATATATATACACACACACACACACACACACACACACACACACACGTGTGTTTCTGTATATTGTGTCGAGCATTTTTTTTTCATCTTTATGTATAAATATACTTTAGAAATTATAACAGATGTCTCATTTATTTGTTGCAGTTCCACCGAGCGTTGAGATTCTTCGAAACACTGGTGAGCGTATTGTCATGCTGTCTGACCCCTTGTCTATTGACTGTGTAGGCACTGGCAAACCAGATCCCGAAATTACTTGGACTAAGAACGTAAGTATTAAATTCCAATGATATTCTGTATTGCTTAATCTCTATTCTAAAGGACTGAAACATTAGCATGTGTTCCTCAAACGCTTCTACGTTGTTTTGAAATAACCTGTTGCTTTTGTTGTGTCGTCATAGAACAGTTCTGACGAAGCTGTCAAATGCCAAAAATGCCTACGTGACAACCATTCATCAGCACCGTTCAAGTAGTGTAAGGTGATGTGTGGCTATGTAAATTTCCCTGCTTTCGCTGGGTATGGGTATTATTGTGTACTATAGTTTTCAATAGATGCTTCAATGGCAGTTGGAAAGACGGACTCAGTGGTTGTATGATATTGTTTGGTGCCATTCTGTCGGTAGAATTTGCTGTAAATTATTTCCATATGTTTCATTTTATGATGGAATGAGTTTAGTTGGAAATGGTTTCTATATCAGTCAGAGGTTTTTCAAGCTGATTCTTGATAGAGCGAGGGGGTCTGTACGGATCGTAAAGTTTGTTAAGAGATCAAATTATGCCGCGCAATTTTCCAAGTTGTCTTCCATTTTTAGTCCTTATTTATAGCTTATATCGATTGAATTGAATATCTGGCCAACATTAAAAATTTAGAATTTCGTTTGACTTTTAAAATTCCAGTCAAATAGTCAAAATACTAAAACAAAATAAGTATTTTCTGAAAATTCCTAAAAGAAAATTTTAATGAAATAAAAAATATATGCTGGCTTTAGATTTAAATATTAAAGTAACTTCAGTTTATTTGAACTTTGGTCTACACACTCTTGTTTGAGGCTCATTGTCGGGAACATATCTTTTTTTCTTTTTTAATATCAAGAAACACTGCGAGGAACAAAAATTAAATCGAGGAAATGCCACTGAAAATGTATGAAGACTACAGTAATTTTATGGTTGTCTGCTGTGGGTTCAAAGAGAGAATTACATTCATTAATAAAACTTTCAAGAATTGAAATTCATTGGCAGTGATTTTATGGTCGAAAATGAATTAGTTGTTTGGGTTTTGAAAAAAATTCATGGCAATTGCTAAACCATATCTAATTATTGTTCATCAAGAATGTTTTTTGTATTGTAAAAAGAACGCATTGTCTATAACAGTAATGATCGTTTAGACTGTATTGTATTTTGAGCCTGTGTTATTCTGTGAAGGCGATAGCACATTTGATATATTTTACCGTGTGTCGGTCACTCATTTGACAATCTGTCCCGTTAAGTTCTACAGCACTCGTTCTTGAAGACGGCATATTGATATTTTAGGAAGAATGGGCATTTGTTCATGAAGGTCATCTGTGTGCTATGTAATCATTTATGTCTCTACCTATGCGTTCGTCTCGGTAGAAAAAGCAACAATAACAATGCTTTCGGAAATGACATGGGGTTGGCGCCTGATCCAATTTTATTTGTTTGCCTCTATGTATGTGTGTGTGTGTGTGTGTTTTCTAAGTTGTAGCATTAGCTAGTTACAATAAAATATTTCAGTTGTCTAAGTTGCAAGTAAATTGTACATTATTCTGAATCTGTTCACTTTCTGTATATATTCATATACAAGCTTATGCAATCACTCCACTATATTCGCATACTTTAAGGGGTAGATATTTTACAAACTGTACATACATGAACACATGTAAGCACCCACACACTCAGACTTATATTTGTAGATAGATAGTTAGATAGATAGATAGATAGATAGAATCAGGTATGCCTAAGTAGGCTTGTGCCGCTTTATGTCTACTTGTATGTTCGTAATGCTGTGCGTACCTCCATCATTTGTTTATGGACTAGTAAGGAATTATATAATGAGGTTAGCCATTAGCTATGTTATGGAAGCTGTATCTATGTAGCAGCTGCAATGTTTATATTCATGGCTATGAGAAACGTAGCTAATATATACTAACCATTTACCATAGTCTACTCTTACAACAATAACATTTCTCCTGAAGCTAATATTACTTTAGTCGTTTCCTCCACTAGATGGCATTATATATCTTTCTCTCTAACTATTGATTTTTCCATCAACCAACACATCCCTGCACAGTAATATGATTAGCGTTTTTTTTTTTACTCTGTTTATCATAGTAATTGTCCATTTATGTTAATAATACTAATTTTATATAGTAATAAGTTATATTTTACATTTATGACTCTCTAGGCCTGTTGCATTTTAACTTAATTTTCTCATTACTCAGTCTAAAATGAAATTCTTTAACAAATTAATCTTCCCTTAGTTTGAGACACCGAGACACGAAATATTCTCATTTCAAGTTTTGCCACCTTAATTGTATTTCCAGAAAAAAAGAAAATGGCATTTTGGTTTGAATGAAATCATGCTTGACATAGATATCATCGTCACAAAGATATTACAATATTTTTGCCAGTTGTATATATCTTATTCTATATCTTACTTCTCTAGCATGATCAGATCAACTGTGTGCGTGTTAACGACATTTTGTTCACGATCCATAAGGTAAACAGTTAAATATTCCTGCAATCTGTTAGAAATTATAGTAATTTCGCTCAGCTTTAAAATGTGAAGAATCATTTGGATAATTTAGTTCTACGTAGACTATGCTTTCTAAATTTATATATGACTAAGTCTATTTTGACAATGGATCTGCTCGATCTGGTCTCTGTACTCAAGAATTGAATTAGTAGTTTGTTTTGTCCTTAAAATATGAATTTACCAATGAATATTTTAAGAATAAGGTAGTGTTGCTGAGTCCTATGTTAACCCAGATTGCTTGTCATAAACCAACGTGCCCAACAACGATGATGCTGGTTTTCTCCAGACATAACTCTAAAGCTGCTTTATCCTATCATTATTCGGTTTCTAAGGGAGATTTAAGGCTGTTTCGTCAGTCATATCTAGCAAATTCACACAGAATGGTAGGTACAGGATGAATTGCTTAAGAATGATATTTGTATTTATATTGTTGCCGTGAACTCTCTTTGGATTACTTAGCTCGTTTTATCATACTCGTTTATGGTTTCCCGTGACAGTTCAAAACAAAGAAATCACTACGTTATTGCAAACAACATATAAATGCATCTAAAACAGAATTTAAAAAAAAATAAAACACGTTTATTTTCTCAAACAACATATTTCTGTTTAGACACAAAAGCATTCTTTCAAAGAGCAAATTCTCTCAAATACTACATCTGAAAAAAATTACATAATGTACTTCCAGAAAATATGTAACGATAACACGGTGAAGGCTAGAAAATGTTTCATCGAACTTCAGTTGAGTCCAGCGTGGGCTTAGATAAGACAACAAACAATAGATTTATTGTCTATCATATTATACATTAATAATGATAGTCGTAAGCAAAACAGCAATCTACACTCGTGCTACTGTTTCTCTTGTTCTTGTTCTTGCCATTATTGTATAACTCCAAGTTAGCACAGAATATCAGTCATTTGTAGTAAATATTTCCAATTATTAACAGTTTTCTTCAATTTTTTGAGATGATACACCAACAAATATTGCTGTAAGATTATCGTTTAAGGCAGAAGCAGGGTTCTATAGATAGTATATTGGTATGCTTCACAGCAAACGTATGCACACAACGCATTCACATATATATTTATTGTATTGAATCTAACCCACAGCACTATTAATTCCTTCGCTAGTCTTATAGTCATCCTGATGAAATTGAATTCATATTTTGTGTCCTATAAATTCGCACGGAAGATATTTGTCTGTAACGGTAGATATATGTACATACACACCACACACGTAAGTTATTTCGCTGGAATCATTCCCAAAAAGTTCTTCCTCTGAAGTACGCAACAGAGTGCAAATGTCAGAACTACTGAACAAATTTATTAAAAGAGCTATGATTTCATATTTGGTTATGAACGTAGCATAATTGAATACTGTGGAACTTCATAGATTTTTTTCTCGCTACCGACTGGTTATCAAAATTAAGTTCTAACAAAAGAAAAAAATCGTATAGCAAATCATTGAATCATTACAGAACATCTAATAAACGAACACAAAAAATATATACAGTAGAAAAATAGGAAGCGCGTAACAGATACTTTATTGCATCGCGAATGAAAATAACTTAAAATTAATAAAAAAATAATTCTAAATCATTTTTGCAGACAGTGGAAAACATCGTTATTTATGAATTCATTTATTTCTCTTCCAATGATTAGTAATTATATCGGAAAAGAATAAAAAATGGTGATGAGTGGACAATCCGCTGGTTGAATCTTATAAGACAAGCACACGCTACTTCTTCAAATTATTTTGAAAATACATTAGACAGACATGCTGATGTATATCAAAGAGTTATTTCCAAATTAAGTTAGGCTAGTTCGTATTATGTTACACGTATATCTATCAAGATAACTATCAAGCACCAGTTCAATTCTGACTGAGATCAATCCGAGTAAAATGATTTTCAGCTCATAAAATTAATGTTTATTTCTTTATTTAGTTATTTATTCATAGTGGGACGTTTATCACATGTACATGTATATGCATATATTTACAAATATATATATATATATTTACAAATATATATATATATAAATATTTATATGTACTTATATATTTATATATATATATGTCTTTTATTTCTTATCTTTTACTGGTTTCAGCGAACTCCTCCTTTAATTGGAGTAGTTTCTAGAAGATTTCTTACGTTGTTTCTTCAGACTTTGCTTTGGATTTACTGGTGTAAATTAGCGTAGACATTAAAAGTTATAGAAGTATATCAAGTATATGATTTACCTGATTAAACGAAGTCCAGCAAGTGGAATCACATTTTACGCCAATGTATGAGATTAGATGTTAACATGGATCATAACTTTTTTTCATTCATGTGGCTATACAATCGTTTCATACGGAAAGACAAATTCTTCATTATAAAAATCTGAGTTGTCAAAATGTTCTCGCTAGTAGCCGAAAATAAGAATGAGTAAGAACACCATATCGATGTAATCCTGACATCTTTCTAAATTTTCTTCTCTTTTATTTTCGGTTACTAACAGATTTTTTTTTTTTTGAAAATTCAGATTCTTCAAATGTTGACTACGTTGATGAGAATGATGATGACGAAGACAATGATTGTGACTAACATATATGTTTTAATTGTTTTTTCTTATACAGGGTGGAGAGTTACCACAAAATGTTGAGTTAGATGGAACTTCCCTGCTAATCAGCTCTGTAACCGATGAAGACGCTGGTCAATATGAATGTACTGCAGATAACGGTGTTGGAATACCTGTAAACGATTACATCCAAGTAGCTGTACATTGTAAGTGAAATAGCCATTTATCTTTTCTATTAGCTTCTACCTGATTACGTGTATGTATGTATGTGGCGTGTGTTTGTGTGGTTTGGACGCGTTCGATCGGATATGACATTTTTATTTTATGTGAAGCTGTACTCCAACCCAAAATGTCAAACAGTCGATAGGTAGCTAGTCATATTTTGTGCAATAGTTTCCGGTTACAGTCAATGTCACTCAGTCTATTCTTTGTGATTGATACAGAAATTTTCTTACTGTTGTCACTTTGATATCTTCTCTAATCATTTTCTTTTGATCTAAATTCTTTTTTAGTTGAAAACCACATGGCATATGTTTGCTTTCAGATATCGTTGTCTCTTCGATCAATTCCGAATGATTACCCAAGATAACATGGTGTCATTCCTTTTGATCTTATTGTCAAATGGATATCTATAAGATGGCTTCACTGTGTTTATTTCTCAATGTGCATGCTTCAAGTAGATAACATTTTAATGGTTGTTTTACGATGGCTCTTATATATTCTCAGTTGAGATTATGTAAAATAATATCGTTTTGTTTTTTCTTTTAATAAAATGTTGTCTTGCCATATATCCAGATATTTTCCTTTCTGAATTCTTTAACCATTTATCACGAAAACGCAGGTAACTTCGCAGATATTTTCTCTTTGTATATTAAATCATTATTGAATAGTAGGTGAAGTAGCAGGGAGTTAGTGTTGTATAAAATACTCGAATTATTTATACCGGTTTTTATATTCTGAGTTCAAATCCCGCGAAAGTCAATTTTATCTTCAAATTATTCGTGCTCCAGAAATAAACTAAAAGCTTAAAACATCAGAGGGCGTATATTTCTCTAATTGCTCCGTTTCTTAAACTTCTGACTCCAAAGCTCTTCACGAGTCTTCTTTCGTAGTAGATTTAATTTAGGTTGCTTTAACACTTCTATCTGGTCACTGAGTTCAATTTTCCCCAAATATACTGGCCAGCTCACTGGTTTACACATAACATTCACTCTGTCCCGTACCACTACTGTCAGAAGTCCTGAAGTAAACCATGGAAATTGTCCTACATCATATTTAACTGATTAAAAATCAATGAAACGCCTTCCACGATAACATTATATAAACTCTTACTATGATATAAGCCCACATAACTGAATATGAGGATGAACATACTCAATAACATCTAACATATAAAATTTTAAATGTCTACCAGGATTTTCTGCCGTGTTCAACTTTATTTTTTGCCATACATATAAACATTTACTGTCCATGCACAGCGATGCATTTTCCAGAAATACCTACACGGAGTTTGTTGCTAAATCCAAATCTTAATTCGCTGTAATATCCACTCCTCGTTTTTAGCCTTTTCCCAATAATTTTTATCAATACAAAAAGATAACTTTGTTACAAAGTTCCGTCCGTATTTTGCTACGCTCTTTCCCCCGTGGTTTGTGGCCAAAAGATATAGTTCTTTCACTTCGAATTACACACTGAGTAAATCACAATATGCCAAATTAACAATAATAGGCATAAAGTAAACAGTAGTATTACATACAACCTAAATCGGGACACAAAATACGTAAAGGTCAAAGTAGAAGAAACAAAATCACACAAGCAAAAATATTATGTACACAGAATCCACATACAGGTTTCAACAAAAGGTTCTTTTTTTCTATTAACGAAAGTATTTGAAACAACTATATATATATTACCTCAGAAATTCAGAGCATTTATTTACTCGGGAAATAGGTACTATTCGAAAAGTTTCTCACGCATCAAACTATAAATAATGTATTATTTTACCCAGACGTAAAAAGAAAAAAATATTAAAGCAACATTCTACACCTTACAAGAGAGATGAAATGTTTAATATTTTGTGACACACACACACATACCCACGTATTTATATATATATTTAAGTATACACGTATATATATATATATATATATATATATATATATATATATATGCATATATGTG
>JARUKP010001027.1:0-10101 GCA_029874955.1 Octopus insularis
CAATTGACAGTAGGATATTGTTATATTAATTTTCCCTGTTCTACTGAGGGCATTGCGTTATATATCAGATTACGCTTGCATGATGTAATACACATGTAAATATATGTTGCTTCATTTAGATTGTGACACCACACACACTCACACACAGGGAGACTTAAACACACACACACGTAGACATGCACATTAATATATACGTTCAGAGGTTTTAAGAATACTGCAAAATGTGTAAATAAAATGATGACATATAAATTGATTGAATACCAAAAGTCCAAAATGAAATTATGAGATATGTAATCCAGGTGAATAGCAACTGGCAACACGAACCGTCGAGCTAATGAACATAAACAATAAATTCAACTGCTCTCAGAAATGAGAATACTAAAAATGAACCCGACCGCTCTGAAAATTTCAGTAAAAAGAACGGGAAAATGATCCAGAATCCTTGTCCGATACCTGATCGATCCCGAATTCTAATCAGTTCGTGCCAGTCCCGAGGCCAAACATCCATGAAAGTTTCATCAGAATCCATTTAGCGGTTTTTGAGATATCCTTTCCATGGACAAACAAGCAAACAGACAAACGCGTCTGAAAACAATACCTCCGCCTCAGCGAAGGTAACAATGGTGATAATGATGATGATGATGATGATAATAATGATGATGACGATGATGATGAAAGAACAAAGAACATAAATAACGTGCTTTTCGAAGGCAATAATATTAATAATAAACCTTATTAATAACTAGCAATAACAATTGTTAGATATTATTAATTGGAGCTGGCCATAACGATGTTAATGAGATTGGTGATAATAATGATATGAATAGCAAATGCATCCGTGGTATAAGTCATCAGCAGTGTAATCCCCACAGGAACTAAAAGTAAATTTGTGAGTAGAAATGTTAATAATAATAAAAAGGTAAGAATTTTCTCACCTTTAATTTGGTTGATAATAGTGCTGTTCACGCAAATGATTATAGGATGAATATCAATGAAAATGGGGGTGATGTTGATAGTGACAATAATAGAGATGGTGATAATAATAGCAACCATATTAACTATATTGATTAGAGCAATGAAAAGATGGCCATTTCATTGCGGTTGAAACGATAGTCAAATCCATGTTAAGAACAATGGAAGTCTTAGTGGTCATAGTTTGAATAGCAGCATATCGATTATTAAAAATAGTAGGAACAATATAAATACTAATTGAAATATGAATACGAATAATAACCACAAAAGGGCTAACGATAATTGTAATTTAATAAGGGATATAAATAAATGCAATTTTGCAATAGCTAATAGATGCCCTATAAATGGTTATTGTCTGATGTATGATACCATCTATAGATGCACTGTACATGATATATATCAAAATTCCTCCAACATATACACTGGATCTGTTAATAACTTCTGAGAATACATTTAGCCCACCTTAGTTGATTTTCTTCTGCTGAACGCAAGACCTTCATTATTTAGTTTTATACTCTATTATAAGAGCAGGAAGATCTTATCAAGTTGGTTCAACGCCATGTAATCTTTCAGACAGGGTCTATTGAGATTTTAAGGAATAAGTAGTCAGTGTCTTTTGAACCGACGGTGGGATTAACATTTATGGCAATTCATTTTTTTAAAGTCATAGATTGATATGTTTTATCTGGGATAAACTCAGTATGATCAAAAGTATGATGTTTCTAGAAGAAACGATAAAACAGACAACTGCGTGTAGGCCGTGCCAAAAGTCTTCCATCAGGACGGATGCAATTCGTGTATACTTGTGTTCAGATAAGAATAGTTCGCACCACATTACGTTTGTCACGCTGAAAGTAAAAGCATTAAACCAAAGTAAAAAAAATTAAAGAGCTCACGTTTGAGTGGGAAGCTACAAAAAGCACCATCACGGGCCCTTTGCAACAGAGGAAAGAAGATTGGAGGATTGACAAATTTAAGAATTGGTTAGTTAAAATGATATAAGGTCCCCAGTTTTCGAAACCATTAAGAACACAGAGGGGTATTAGTCCGCGTCAAATATGTTTATGACCATCAGTATGCAAGCAAATCCTTTCAAGTGTTTGCGTGTTTAAAAACAAATTAACTGCATTGATGTCACTGATCCATGAGTGTTTGTGAAGGCAAATGTGTAAAATACATCCCCACACATCAGATGAATAATAAAACATCAAAACGTTGGCATGTAAGCCCTGATTTCAGCACATAAAATACATAGATGGCTACACATTTCCATTAAGGTTCTAACTACTAAAGTTATTTATTTTTATAACTCATGGAATTGAGCTGGGTCATTCATCTATGTATCAGATATCTGTAAAAGAGGAGGAGGAAGAGTTAGTTTTGATTAATAGTGAAAGGAAGAGCAGTGGTATTGAAAGGGATGTAGAAAAATATGAACAGAAAATATTCGTAGTGGGTAGAGGAAAATTTTAAAACCTGACAACTGACAAATCTAATGAACTGCAATGTCAAACTATCTCTGATATTGTTTAACCTTCAGGTTTAATTCAGTTTCTCATTCTTAGTTCTCTACCAAACTTTCACTCTTATTTCTCAACATCATCTTCTTTGTGTTTCATTTCCTTAAGATACATAAGAATCTCACAGTTTTGTTCTATTCCGCCCCCTTATTCCCTGTTTCTTCCCTCACTTACTCTCCTACTGAATTTACAACCATCTCTCCTTATATTCTGCTTTTACGACTCTTTCCAGTTTACAGTAAATCTCTTCCTATTTATTCTATCTCACGTATTCTCTCTATTCCCACCTCTCTCTCACGCATAATCAATGTCAAGCTCACGATGTTTAAGGCAAAGCAACCACTAAAGAACCAGACTTTAAAGGAAAGGAAGCAATTATTCCTGCATGACCAGGTGACAATTTCCTATTGTGAACGACATTTGGTAAGAGCAGCAGATCCTGAACGTTTTTGAACTGTCATTCCTTCGTAACCAGGCCACATTCCTGTCTCACTTATCCCCTCACCACCACTAACATAGACCATTTTCTGAAGCAAATTCTAAGCAAACGCTTATCTCACAATTAAAACTTAACATAATTAACCCATCATTTTGGTGATTTTACATCCATTGCCCTTTTTTGACCACCCCATGACCACCTCATTTATCTTCAATGCTTTTGCCTCCGCCAGGTTCTTTCCATCACCTCCAAGGATGGGGGCAGTAACGTTCTCTTTGGAAACCGTTAGTTTAGAGCCTTGTCGCTTTTAGTTAATTATGGTATCATATGTCGCAGTCTTCGTGATGTAACAATCTGAAGTGTCATTAAAGATAATGATGTAATTAAATAAAATTGAAAAATATTCATTTCTTCTTCCTCTACTTATGAAGAACTTATACGTTCGTTTATGTACAACCTATAATTACGGCCACTAATAATGAAAATTGTCAGCAAGTATTAGTTAACAGCTTGTTAGTAAGAGTTATTTTAGAATTCATGCAAAAACGAAATAATTTTTAGTGTATGGGTGTAGTGAGATCAGGAACAAGTTTTGAGTTTAATGAGGATATAAAAACGGATATATCACTTTCTCTAATTGTGCAATTTATAGCACTATAAAGTGATAAATATATAAATTGAATCAAAGCAACGATATTTACCAGTCACCTCATGCCATCGGAAGTTTGAAATTAGAATTGGCTGCCTGTTTTTAACCAGGGCAGTTATTAATATCGGAATCTTAACGTTTAATAGTTTGCAAAATAACAGAATGATAGCTGCGTTCTTCATTGCAAATATTAGCTCAAAATAATGTGTGCCATATATTACAGGAGGGAAAACAATTGTAGAGAATAGTCATAAGCTAATGCATTTGTTGCAAGAGAAAATCGTCTAAGCTGTGACCTAATAAACCCAATAAAATATAACAAAATTAAGAAATAAAGAACTTAAAGATAACAAGGCTGATATAAATCAACGTGGGAAAAGTAATCAAACGTAATAAGCATGAAGGAGGAAATATCGAAAAGAGAGACACGAGCAAAATAATGGTGTGCCTAATAAATAGCATTGAAATATCATATGACTAACAAACAAAAACATGACCTTTTATAAACCATAATGGAATATATATATCACGCACGAACAAGATAACGTTTAATGACACGGAATTCGATATGAGATTATAGTCTCTTGAATTGTCAATGAAAAATCGTGACGATAAATAGTAGGAGAGATATCAGAGTGATAAAAAAATGAATAAAATCTACATTATTCTTTTATTTCGTCATGTATTTAAAATAAAACAGAAATCTACTTTTGTAGTGTATTTGATTTTTGCATTAAGTCACAAGTTGTTTATAAAATTAATAAATAGTAGTTTGTATATTAATACATACATTCACAGTTATTTGAGTAGCTCATGTTATACATTATTTACATGCACATATTTTAGTATACACTCATGCACATATTTTAGTATATCTATGCTTTGTACATTTTTTTAAGTAAATAACTTGATATGACACAATATATTAAAACTGAAGTCGTTATACTAGTACAAGAGACATTTTAACCATGTAAAACACACGCGAAAAATATTCACTGTTCATTGAGATTGCGATGTGAAAATGTTTTCGTTGCAACTCTGCAGTCTTTTGTCTGTATACGTTGAAATCAAGTCCATATCAGTTTTCATTGATATCAGATTTCTTTTTAAGAGTCCATTATTTTTTCCTCGCTTTCCCATTTGTGCTATAATCATGTACATAGACCCCAGGTTTAAAGATATTCTTTGATCACATATATGTAACATTGAGTGAATTTCAGATACAACCATTTATTTGTAAGCATCATTACTACCATTCGTTCTATGGTATGTAAATATCTAACGTATTTTTTGTTATCTCATGTCATAGTAAAATTCTATAGGTATGTTTGTTTTCGTAACTTAGCGATTAAATGAGGTGGGATTATATATTTATTTCGGAAGAATTTGACAAGTGAAGCAACTATGTTAGTTTGTGAGGTGTGTGTATGTGTGTGTTTCTCTCTCTCTTTGTAGAAGAATGGGTGCACTTACACTTGTTTATTCCCACGCACAAACACATGCATTTAAACGTTTGTAAATTAACACATGAAAATGTTCGTGCAATAACTTATCATCGAATCCATTAATGTTACCTTAATTAGACTTCCCGTGGAAGAGCATCTACCTTTATAATTTCGGTATTGTGAATATTTAAAGTGTTGTATATAAGTCTAGTAACTAGTCTCTAGTTCAATGGTTCTAAACCTGGAGTCCGCGTACCCCTGGTGGTCTGCAGAAGTAGTACTGGGGGGACGTGAGTGAAATTCAAAATTTCATATATATATATATATATATATATATATATATATACTGCCCTAGTACCTCTCAATCAGCATTCACTAAAAGGTTTGAAAACATAATTGTGACCTCTCTAATCATATCGAATGAGACAGAAATTCTCTAGGGTAATTGTGCGCAAATATTTTTTGATATGTTTGAGAGGCAAGAAAAATACTATAGCTGATGAGATCATGACTATTGTTATAATCTCTGATCTGCCTGAGCAGGCCTTCTATGATTTCTACCTCTACTCATATTGACAATGGTGGCTGCGAGATTTATGAGAGAATACGATATTCTGTGGCTGATCACACTGGTAACATCGTACACAGTGCATCTGGATTTCATTGAAACATGTGCAATGTTGATAATTTCGTAAGCCTTTCAAAGTGTGTGGATTAAATTATTATAATGGAAACCTCAAATGTAGTCAGTGACAACATCGAAGCTATCTTACAGAAAGCACATATGTAAATACGATAACTTTTATAAACAAAAGAAGGGTGGTGCGAAGAATATTGAAATCGGAGGAATTGTCACCAAATTGTTTGCACTGTGACAGTAAATACAACTTAGACAACATATTGCTAACTATGCAATAATGAACTCTGGGATGCTGACGTAAACCATATCCATGAAACATTTGTATTCACTGATAGACAGGGAGATGATGACCAGCAGAAGTTTAGTGTACAAATTGAGAATAATCGTCCCTAATAGAATAAAAGTCATAGTTTCCTGTATCATTAGAAGATTGTCTCTGCTTAAAATGGAAGTTAATGTTGAGAATGTAACGATTATCAGCACAGATATGACGTGTGTAATTCACTCGCATTATACAATGATTTAGCAAACTCACGAGTAATAAAAACTGACTCTGTTTTGCCGAAAGGTGCCAAAACAAAAATCCTAACAGAAAACTTTATAAGAGTTATGAAAAATATATTACCAATGTACCGACGTCAACATCAGTGAAAACGTATTTAGTAATTCATATTCCAAATAGAGATGGCTGGTCGCAAATAAGAAGAAAAATAAGAAAAAAACTATGTAAAGTAAAGACAAGGATTTTCAAATATTCTAAAAATTAATTCAAGTGGGACATACCAAGTAAGACGTGAAAATTTGGGCTAGAATATATTATTTTCTACTCTAGGTACAAAGCCCAAAATTTTGGGGGTGGGGGCCAGTCGATTAGATCAACCCTAGTAAGCAACTGGTACTCAATTTATCAACGTCGAGAGGCTGAAAGACTCGACCTCGAGAAGAATTTGAACACAGAACGTAAAGACAGTCGAAATACCGCAAAGCATTTCACCCAGCGTACTAATCATTCGTATTTCTTTATTGCTCACTAGGGGCTAAACATAGAGGGGACAAACAAGAACAGACAAACGGATTAAGTCGATTATATCGACTCCTGTGCCTTCGTATTAAAGGTAAGAAAGAAAAACAATATAGCAATACCCTTGTTTACATTATTTACAGTTGACAGATATTTGTCTTCATTTTGTTTGTTGATGAGGAAAAATATCCGTCAAATGTAAATAATGTACATAATTCCTCATCTCTTAAATATTTAAGTGTAAAACCCTTGTTTGTTTTATACTTGTGTTTTCATCTCCGCATTTCCCAGTTCGTAGGTGGTGGGTTAAGTAATCGTCTGCGAGTGTTCTGTGGGGGTTGTGTATAGTCTTTTCTTTACTTTTATCTGTAGCAGCAGATTTTCGTGTAGCTTCTCTTGCCATTGCCGACAATGCTATCATTGGTGTAGTTTTGTAATCACTAATGTAGTTTTTGATTAGGCTCTTATATAAATTGTCATTTTTTATGATCGCTATCACCGTAATCTTCCTTGTAATGTTTCATTGCTTGTACACTTGGTTTCGAGTTTTCATTAATGCTACTATACAATTTGGGTATATCGACTTAGTTTCTGGACTCCGTGTTCGGATTATTTTCTGATTCCTAGCTACGTCTTTCCTTTCGTAATTCGGTGACTGTTGAAGCTACGACAGAGCTTATGATTGTTTCAACCAGCTTACATAGGAAAGCGTCATCGCAATTTTATGAAAGCAGTACATGTTTGATGTGTCTTATCTGTCACGTATGACTGATGAGTGAAGATTCATCTAAATAAAGGTGAATGTGTCGGAGATAACAGTTTATAGAATATTGATATATAGGAGGGAGGGTATAGATTTCGAAACAGAAATATAGGGTGCACAGGATTTGAGAGAGTAGGTGATAGAGATATCTATCAGTCAACGTTGGATAATGAAATATGACAGATTCTAACACAAGAAGAGAAAACGTCAGATTATTCGTTCAAGAAGCTCTCGATTGAATGTTTCGTTGGCGTCAAGTGCAAAACATTGATTTCACTGAAATGCTCTGTGTGATACCGGAAATCAGCACCGCACTAAATGTATTGCTACGGGAGTAAGTTAAGACGGGATGGTGTTTAATGGGATGGAAGAAGTGATTTTTAATTAGCACGACTGGAATTGAACAAGATTAGGTCGATTAGGTCGATATTTGGATTAGCAAGATTAGCATCACTTCTCGAAAATAGGCCAGATTGCACAGTGTGTCCCATATTTCCGATACATCCATATCTCTCTCTTTTTCTCTGTCTCCCTCTCCCTATCTCTCTATCTATCTCTCTATCTCTTCTTCTCACTCCCCCCTCTCTCTCTCCGTCTTTCACTCCCTCTCCCTCTTTCACTCTCTCTCCCTCTCTTTCTTTCTCACTCTTTTTCTATCTTCCCTTCTCTCTTCATCCCTCTCCTTCTCCCTCCCTCCCTCACTCTTTCTCCACTCTCTTCTCCCTCTTTCTCTCTCTTCCTTCCTCTTCCTCTCCCTCTATTTCTTTTCCCCTCTCGCCTCTCTCTTTCTTCCTCTGAAAAGAGAAAGCTAGAGAGAACCAGAAGAGTGACGGAAGAAACGAAAAGGTCTAAATCTGTTTTAATGTAATGAAAAAGAACATTTCGATAGATGTCATTCGATGTGCTTTTTCCCTTGGATTTCCATATAATGGCGAAATACAGAAGGATGAAACAAATGGAATTGTGCTGAATATGTGCAACGTAGTGTCGTAAACACAACGGTATACGAATGCGAAATCTTTCTCTACTTATGTAATCGCTTTTATGGGGTTTAATCTAAGTCATTAGCGATTCTTACGAAAATGAACGAAAGAGGCGGAAGTAACATTGCAGCTTTAGCAGTTTACTTAGATTATGTAAAATATTTTTGTCAGCATTTCATTTTCACAATATTATTTCGAACTCGGATGAAATAGCAGATAAATAATGTATTATATATTATCTTATATATTTTACTCATCAGAAATTATATCCTTAAAAAATGTCATATTAACCCGACTAACATTTGCTGTAGCGGTGTTTGATAATTACATCATGCATTAAATTCCGTGGGGCTTTAAGAATTTATGCGACAGCAATGTGGATTGTGTCATAAATCGAAATATCTCTAAATTGTCCACTGTAAACTACATTTGATTTTGCTGTCACTGCAGTAAAAAGAACGTACGATGTTGTGCAGATAATTGTTTCCAAACAGTAATAAAGTTATCAGTTTTAGGTTTATCTTTGAAGTCAGGAAAATAACTTTTTATTCTTTTACTCTTGTTAATTAAATTGAACAAAATGGTTGACTTTTATCTCAAGCAGTGGCATAATGCTAATCTAGAAATATCGACATGGATCACTTAAAAATATTTCATCTTTTTCAAACAAGCGCAAACAAAACAAATAGCATTCGCCCTTACACACAAGTGTTTTTTGACATGTCAAATATATAATTATTATTTATTTTGCTACTTGTACATTATCCAACTACATAAGTTCTATAGACATACCTGTTACGTACAAGCGCAGCGTCCGTTAGCTGCCTTTCCAATGCAGATTGGCGCCATATTTTCCAGACAATCCTGGGATAACAACTCAATCATAAACACATCCCTTTTCTCTATATTTTCGCAATAAATATTTTTCAACAACGCATACATTATTTTGAAGACAATTCTATCATATCATTGTGCTTGTAATTCTACAGCTGTTTGTCATTTACATCTGTGTGACAAATGTGTAATAGCAAAGCTCAATAGCTGGAGTGATTGTGAAGCGAGGTTTCTAGGGAAGTGCCACTCAGATTTAGAGTCATTATAGTGCAGATTCTTCTTTCAAATAAATAAACATTGAGAACTGCAGCACTTAAAAGAGATAATCTAGAAATGGACCCATTAGAAGATTTTCTGGGGTCTTCAGGTGTGGCGCATGTGTTGTACTTATTTTATGTCAGCTGCAAAAGAATGGGCATGGCTTGATATCGCAACATGCGTATAACTGATGTGCGGAAGAGAGTGAGGGAGATAACACATCATTGAGGAACATCACCTTTCGGATGATATGATGGTGTATTTATGTCATTGTAGACTATTGGTGGGATTTCTATGAATGTATATTCCGTGAATAGCTTTTTTTGTGTGTTGTGTTATTAATATTTCTATACATTAACGCTTCTTTGCAAGATGCTTAGTCTTGTGAAGAGAATTTCAAACAATTCTAAAATCCGTTTCATTTTCTAAAAATACTTTTACTATAAACTCATTAACGAAAATTGCCAGGAAGATAGTTCATAATCCCTCAAAAGTAACTGTCGCGTTTGTTGTACTTATTTTGTTAATAAAAATCCTACTTTTAATATCTGTTTTGTACTAAGCGTATAGGAATATT
>JARUKP010001028.1:5000-10098 GCA_029874955.1 Octopus insularis
ATTTAAAAATATTTTCTTGTATTTGCCAGTGTGTGTCAAACAAACAATGCGACTATTTTTATCGTTTGAATTCCGTAGAGAAGCGTACACATAAGCGTCGTTGATTGTTAAACATGCACGCCTCATAGACACCAAGGGACAAAACCTATGCAAACGTTCGCCATTGCGGTTCATAAAAATGATAAACTTCTTGATTGCACGATACCCTGCAGCGTAGACGATAATGACATCATCAACATTAACTGCGATATCATATAAGCCATTATTCACTTCGTTCTCTTCTAAGTCTATTTCTTTTATTACACGGATTGTCGGAAGTAGTTCAACGATATGAAGGGCAGGCACTTTTGTTTTATCATCCCAATACTTCGTTCCCATTCTTACTGTTGTTATTGTGGGACCTTTCTTAGTCTGCATATTTTGACGAATACTACAAACTAATTGATTGTCTGACAAAGAAGCGATACACCCATATTTTCTTTCCACCTGGTATGTGGTAAAGGACAGTGGAAATTCAACTGTTAATGACAACAATTGATTTGCAGTAGTTGTCATAGCCAATGTGTTTGGCATCCATCGACACATTCGAATGGGTAAAACGTCCAGTTTGATTGAGTCAAGAAGTTTCCCATCAAAAGTTAATACCTTTACGTTCATATTATTTGGATCGCATATTGCAATCAAGTTGTTTTCAGTAATAACTGAACAACGAATGTTCACTGTTTTTTCATCTCCTAAACACTGAGGGACCAAGGATTCCCTGGATTCATCAGAAACTGCCAGGTCCTGCAAATATAGTTTCGAAGACAGCATTTCAGTTACACAAATGTTCCTGGAAAATACATCGACGAGATCAATGAACTTGTTAAGCTGATTCCTGGTCAGAGGATCCTTCATCTCCAAATTATGGTTACTTAAAGCAAACAGTCGACTTTCGTCTATCAGATAAACACAAGTTTTATCAATGCATCCGCCATGCAGAAGACACTGAGGTTTGAAGTTGGTGGGTAAAAGGGTGGAGTCAGCTTTTGATGAGATTTTACACTCAAACACTTTCTTCTTAGTAACAATCAGCACATTAAATGTTTCGTCATCTATGGCTAATGACTTTATAACGAAAGGAACACCAATTGTAGAAATGATTTCCCCTTGGTTGTGTTTTTGAATCGATACAATATCTAAATTGCATGGCTTATCACAAAAGCAAAGAATTCGACCGTTACCAAATTTGCGCACACATACATAAGGTTTACTTAACGAAATACTTCGAACTCGTTTCGATAGATTTCCGATAACACTTAATTCTTTCTCCAATGGTAATGTCACTCCTATTTGGCTACTATCCCATCGGCATATATCTGTAGCTAAGGACGGCAGAAATAATGTAGACATAACATGTCCATCATTGGAAATGTATAACAAGCAAGATTTGTTCATGTCTGATACGACCAGCTGTCCATTTGGTAGAAAACATATATCTGCGATGAGCATTTTCTCATTCTCATAGGAATCTCGTAAATCTATATTTTGAATGTAAGGATATACTAAATCTGAATGACAACTAGACCAGTCTTTATACTTGTAAAAAAGAACTCTATTGAGATTAACGTCTAGCACAGAAAAAGTTCCTTGGAAAACACCGATTTGAGAGTGAGCAGCGCAAGGAAATTGTAATCGCCATTTGACTTCCCCATACATATTGTAACACTTGAGAAAGTAACCTTTATTGTGCACAATATAAAAGTGTAAATTATCGGAGTAGATCTGATGAAAGTCGAAATCCAGTTGTTTTTCAAAGAGCCTCTCTCCAAAACTTGAATAAAAAAGCAGTTTATTTTCCTTCACATCTCCAACTATGAAATTGAGTGGAGTCGCAGCAATGGTGACATCAACATGTTCCAATGAAATTTTGTTTTCGATTATTACATTGTCATTTTTAATGGAAAGGATATGTAACTCTTTACTTTCACTTGTGGTCACAGCCAAAACCTTATCTAATATCATATGACACATTCGAATGTAATCAAAGTGGACGTCTATGATGTGACCTTCTTTTAGTATTGGGTAGTGAACGGAGTACGAAATGAATTGAATTTTTTTCTGTTCCCTGAATAGAATAAGAAAAGTGTTTGAGTTGAATCTACAAAAGACATCAGGCTGGAAATGGAAATTACAAGCCTTTTCGAGGATTTCTTTTCCATTATCTGTGAACAATACAGCTTTTAGACGTGAGCAGATAAATAATGTAGAATTTCTTGATATAGGCAAAATCCATTGAATATAGCCTGGATCGTCTATATAAATTTGATTATTTAAAACTGGAGTTTGAAACTTCTGCAAATAGCTTGTCCGTGGCCAAAAGTCTTTGTTTGTTCTAACAGTGTGCACAAAGCCTAAATAGTCGGACAAGATAATAATATTTTTACCAAAAGTAAGATGTCGGGCTTTTATTCCAATTTCTCTTTGTGATACATCACCAGTAGGAGAAATTTTATGAATAATATTACCTTGGAGGACATAAAAATAGTTACGATAAACGGTGATGGCTGGTGAAGAATCTAAAGAATGGCCGTATAACTGAAATAATTGATGACCATTGAGGTTGTAGCAAGAAATATGATTAAAATTAGTAAATGTGACTAAGAGGCGATGTTCTGCTATTGCAATGTTTGTAGGTTCATCTTTTAGGCTAAATTTGCTTTCAATTGTATCATTATACCAGTCTACGAGATATATTATTTTGCTAAAGAGCTTCACACCCACAAATTCATAATCTTTTACATAGGAAATCTTCTTAAAACCGCATTGAAAAGTTTTCATTGTGCAGGTAGAAGGACTGAAGAATAGAATTTTTTTCCGAAACGGAATTGTCACCATAACTGTGTTTTTACAAATTTTAACAATATCAGTGACTTGGGAAGGACAGTGAAGCACGTGGTCGTCATGATCCGTTGTAGTACAGCGTAATGTCATTAAATGCGGTGAATAGGTTACTATTCCATTGTAGATTGCGACAATATTTGTAATTAAGTTCTGGGAATCTTCACCAGAAGCACGAAACTCTGGTGTTGTAGAGATAACTGAAGAGAGATGACGAAATTTACTGTATGGCGTTGGCATTGATATGCTCTTGTACGTAGAATGATTGTTGCTTACATAGATTTCAAAAAGCCGTTCGAGAAACCAATTCAGTTTTGGGAAAACAATAAATTCGTGATTGTTAATATCCCCCTCCAGAATATCTAATCTATTTTGGACATGTCCTAGAAAACGATATTTATCTAATCCGATACTTTCCAAGTAAATACATTTTCTATCTATATTGTTTATCATCATCTCAATATTGTCCTTATATTCTTTTATCCTTGGATAATATATGTCTTTGATGGAAATAGTCTGTTTTCTAACCACTTGCTTTTTTGCTTTAATTTTCTTACGCGTTTCTCCAAGATCATCGGTCGATTTGGTCGCCAATATTTTGCTTTTTCCTTTAGACTTTGGCATTTTTTCAGTATTTAATAATTATCTACTATATATATGTATAACGATTGTTTTCTACAGAGTATGCAGCATGATTTCAATGAGTATAAGTCGAGATGCAATTTTTCTCTTTCCTGTATATATTTCCACTTCACATAATGATGCAAATTATATTTGAGAATGGCATTAATATCAAAATAAATTGCTGCTTAGATACAAGTCAATTGGGCTGAACATTACTGATAGCCTTTATTTTTTTTTAAATCAGGAAAACTCATATATTTGATTCTATCAAATTTAAGTGAAAAATTAAATTATCTATTGTTCATATACATCACTAAAACAACGAAGTTAGGAATTTTCGTTTTGATGGAAACTAAAACATCCTGAATGCTGATTATCTAGTTGTCAGCATTCAAATGAAGGTTGACATATCTATAAGTTATTTTCATTAAACAACTCCAGTAAATCAAGTGAAAGATGTCTATCCTATGCTTTATGCAATGAATGTTGTGTTTTTTTCTTGGTTTCCTGTTTTGGCTTTAGAAAGAAGCTTAGGTTTACTTCACAAGCTACCAACATAGAATAAAATATGAAATCTTTCTCATAAATCATCAAATAAAACGTTTCCACTTCTGGCAGTTTTCTTCCAGGCAATTTCATATTGAATCTAAAATGAAATTAAGATAAAACAAAATAAATTTAGTTTAGTGAAAATGAATTTTAGGCTTTCAAAGCATTGTTTGAAAATAATATACAACCACCTCCTCCAATAGAACAGCAAAAAAAAAAAAAGATAATAATAATAAGCAATGAAAAATATTTGCTTTTCTCTAAAGGTATTAGACATTAGGAAGTCGGTTTTTTGTCAGAGTTGCATTCAAACCACAATTCTTTTCTGCTCAAGACACAAGGCCCGAAATTTTTGGAGAAGGGGCCAGTCGATTAGATCGACCCCAGTACGCAACTGGTACTTAAATTATCGACTCCGAAAGGATGAAAAGCAAAGTCGACCTCAGTGGAATTTGAACTCAGAACGTGCTAATGCTTCTGCCAGCTCGCCGCGTTGTTCAAACTACTATTCACTAGAATAATCGTTATCTCTTACCTTTTACTTGTTTTAGTTATCAGACCGCGGCCATGCTGGGGCATCGCCTTGAAGAATTTTTGGTTGACTGAATCAACTCCAAGACTTATTTTCTTTTTTAAAGCCTGGTACTTATTTTATCTGTTGCTTTAACCGAACCGTTAAGTTATGGGGAAATAAATACACCAACACCAGTTGTCAAGCGGTGTTAGGGGACAACACACGCACACACACACACACACACACACACACACACACACACACACACACACACACACACACACAGGTTTCTTTCAGTTCATGTCTACCAAATCCACTCACAAGGTTATAGTAGAAGACTCTTGCCCAAAGTTTCTCGCAATTGGACTAAACCCGGAACCATGTGATAAAATCCTTCAAGTATGACTCTTTTGAAAATTTCCTGAATTCTTCGTGGGAATTTGCGTATCCAGGTGACGCCGTTTTAAAAAAGATCCAATTTTCTTTTGTACTTGTTTACATCTAATTATTACCGCAATTTGCTATTGCTGT
>JARUKP010001029.1:0-10098 GCA_029874955.1 Octopus insularis
TACGTTCTGAGTTCAAATTCCGCCGAGGTCGATTTTGCCTTTCATCCTTTCGGGGTCGATTAAATAAGTACCAGTTATGCACTGGGGTCGATGTAATCGACTTAATCCTTTTGTCTGTCTTTGTTTGTCCCCTTTATGCTTAGCCCCTTGTGGGCAATAAAGAAATAAGAAACGTTAGCACGCCGGGTGAAATGCTCAACGGTATTTCATCTGCCTTTACGTTCTGAGTTCAAATTCCGCCGAGGTTGACTCTGCCTTTCATCCTTTCGGGGTCGATAAATTAAGTACCAATTACGCACTGAGGTCGATGTAATCGACTTAATCCCTTTCTTTGTCCTTGTTTGTCGCCTCTATGTTTACCCCCCCCCCCCGGTGGGCAATAAGAAAAACGTTGTTGCATTTGTTTTAAGCGTTTAAATTGTAGGATCCTAAGCAAATGGAGCGAATATGTCTGGATTTAGGTGTCAGGCTTATAAGAAGAATATATGTGGATGAAATCTATGGATCGACCTGTATGTTCCATGTAAGCAAAACACACCGAGCACTTCACTAAAAATCACAATATTTCGTCCGCCCGATGCCGCTGCTAGAGAGAACTTATTAGATATTTAGCCTTCATCAGAAAACACTATGCTCTCCTGTTACATATGCATCAATCATTGACATTTCAGATGTTCTGTTGAAAATATCGTTAGATGACATTTCTAAAAATCTTTATCACAGAGCATTCTTTCTTTTCAAAAACATCAATTTTTCTGAAATATTATCACAAAGTGAAAATAGATTTGCAGAGTAGTATTAACATCACTGAATAAATTAAACTCGGTCATAACATTTCGTGATTATTATTTCTTGTTTTTGTTTGTGTAAATGTTTTAAAAATATAATTCGATAATCGCTCTGACATCATTCGGTGAAGGATCATCGCAATTTTTATTCAACTAAATACCACACAATTCAAATTTTTCTCATTGCAAAATTCAATTCGTGTCGCCATATTTCTATATTGTCATAACTAAATAAGCTCTCTCCTTCTATTGTATGTAGCGGCAGAGGCATAATAAATCTATTTTCCATGAGAGCAATATGTTAAAATTTTCAATTTGTTGACACAGTTCCTATTTACTAAATAGAAACAAACGTAAATAAAATCGTATTTGTTTTTTTATCAAATTCATTTTCCTGTTACTGATGCTAGTACAAATTGGCAGTGTCGACAGAAGATTTCATAAGATGACTAGCGTTATTTGTTTCGAGTTGCTAGATTCATATTTCAAATGACACCACAATCAAATCAATTTTTTTTTATCAAGGTCGTTAAAATGACGCTATGCTAGGATGGTGGATCGGCGATTCTCTAAAAGCGCTGTTTCTCTTCCTGGTACTTCGCGTTCAAAATTCAACGTAGGCGTAAGTATGTGGTAAGAAGTTTGCTTCTTTACCACAAAGTTCCTGATTCAGGCTACAATCGAAGATATCTTGGGCATATATGTAGCTTCTAATCTAGCCTTGACCCACTAATCACTTTAACGCGGATTTTGTTGGCGGAAACTGAAATAAGCCAGTAGTACACGTATGTGTACACACAAAAACAAACAACCACACACACACACACACACCCACACACACCCACACACTCACCCTTATACGCGGGGCTTTTTTCAGTTACCGCCAACCAAACCCACTCACAAGGCTGTATATATTTGTGTTGTTCCCCACTATTATTTGAGAACCGGTGTTATTCCATTTACATTCCCGTAATCTAGTTGTTTGTCGCAGGAAACCAAACTTGATAATAAAGTTGTGGAGCGATATGCTTGACTAGGCTATTCAAGGCGTGCTCCTTGCAAAGCACGGTCCAGTGACTGAAATATTTAAAAGTTGATTTTTTAAAATTTCGTTTTAATAACAGATTAACCTCCGTTGTAACTGATATCTTCTATCAGGAGTTATCTGTTTTTCTGGTTTTCCTCAACAACATTTCTGTGTATTTGTATAACGCAGATCTTTCATTCTGTAAAGGGAGATCTTCTATAGATATTTTGTAATTTTTGCATAATATCCAGTGGATGTTCCATTTCATCATACCATAAGATGTATCATTACGCAGCTAAGACTGCGTAGTTAGTTACGATATGGCCAATTACTTATTCATCTCTATTCACATATTCTCAGTTAATTAGTATTCTATCTCATTATTCGCTTTTAGTGATGTATACGGAAGAGGCTTTTATCCTGTGCTCTATCAAGAATCTTTCTATCTTTGCTTAATGAGCGATAAGGATGAAAAATCCTGCATTTATGATACTATTTCAGGCATCGGCCTCGTTGGCGCTTTTATTCCACAACCATATCAGTGCCTTTTCTTGAAGAAATTTAAAGTTTACTTTTATTTTACCTTTCCAGAATTTCTGTTAGTGTAGCTGCTTTTACTTCGTAATTACCGGCATTACTTGATACATTGTAGTATTTACAGTTTTCTTTGAAGACAGAAAACAACTAAAGAAGTAATCTGAATTAATTTTCTGTTTATACCTAGCTTTGTTGGTAGTTTTTTTAGTCACGTATTCTACTGACTTTCTCCATGCATAAGGTCCCCAACTACCCTGTATGTTTAGAAACCGCTTTCTGTCTATGCCTTATTTCGGGTGGTGTACTCCAAAAGGCTGTCATTATATCTTTTTTCTGTGCAACTTTGCTTGTTCATTTAGAGTCCAGCAAAGAATACTATATCTATAATTTATTACTGGGACAACTAGGCGATAGATGCTTATTATCGAATTCTTTTTTTTTTCTTTCGTTTTTTGCATTTAACTCTGTTTTAAGTATTAATCAAATGCAGCTATGATATTTCATTTTTAATCTTTTCTTTCATTTGCGTTAGTTGTACACTTTTTGCTTCATCGATTCCTAAATATTTGTATGCCCGTCTTTGATCTAATTCTCTTATCTGAGTTTCTTTCTGCGGCATGATATTAATGTTCTTAATTAATTTTCATCTCTTCAAGTTTGCCTTCGAGTCTTTTTCTCCATTATTATTTTTATTTTGTTATTGCTACTATTTTTTTGGTTTTCTTATTACTATTGCTCTCGTTTATTACAGTCACAAATCGTCTTTTACGGGTTCTGGTAATTATGGATATTCTACAAGTTCAAAGTGAATGAAAATATTTTCTTCACTCGGATTATTTACTAACAGGACACTTTTAACATTTTTCATACCGAAGTAAACAGAAATGTTTTCATGTTTTAGAATTTGTTATCGCTTTGTAGAATTTTGGTTTTTAAATACAACCCGGTTCATTCTGTAATGAAGAGATCCTTCGACAACGAAACTAAAAACTATGTTCACATATAGTTAGAAAATTGGAAACAATAATCTTTCTTCAGACAAAATCAAATAAATGAAGTTTAATTCGATGTACTAAAAAGGAGCTAAAAAAAAACAAAGAACAATAGTAACACTTTGAACAGTACGTAATTCAACAAAACAACATCGAGGCTCACAGCTTGCTATGCAAAGTTCTAAAAAGTATTCATGTCATCACAGATAAGTTCAGTTCTCGTCACATGTACTAATTGGAGTGTGTGGACATAAAGAAGATTTATTTGTAATAAGGGCATATGCATATCGAGGCACAGTAGAGTGTGTGTTTAATTTCTTTTTTTTTTTTTTTTGTACCAAATATAATATTCAATGTTGAATTAAGTATTAACTTGCTTTAACCTTTTCCAAAATGTCAGGACTAACATTGGTCCTCAAAAAAGCCGGGAGTGGCCCTCAACAAACTATCTAAAGATTTATCTCACTTGAACGTGATAGGACTTAAATTTGAGGCTAAAATTTTGAGGGACACGTCCATCAATATAATTTGTTCGAAAGCAGAATCGTTAGCACGCCGGGTGAAATACTTAGCAGTATTGTGTCTTCCACTACGTTGTGAGTTCAAATTCCGCAGAGCTCGACTTTGCCTTTCATCCTTTCAGGATCGATTAGATAAGTACCAGTTACGCACTGGAGTCTATGTAATCAACTTAATCCCTTTGTCTGTTCTTATTTGTCTCCCCTCTATGTTTAGCCCCTCGTGGGCAATAAAGAATTACAATTTGTTCCAGTATGCTTAGCAGAGAAACACAAATTTTTCGGCAAATGTATTTGTAATGGTTGTGGCCCTTACATTTTATAGCTTTTGTGCTACAGTACGGGGAGGTGGTCAGAAAAAAGGTCATGCAAGACAGTGTGCAGTTCAGTGAGGTCAGAATGGATTTACGAAGTCAAATAATCCCTTAAAATTATTTCTTTCGTTGCGCAACAATCAAAGGTATTTTTTCAATGGCATGATAAGAAAAAAACTTGCCGAATATTTTAGTTACGTTACAAAGAACTCCATGATGACATTTCGTTCAGAAGAGCTCAGAAACGAAAACTATATGGAGCAACAGAGATTATTGCATGTCAGATTCAAGAAACTAATGACTAGGCATACGAACCATGTCTCACCGTAGCCAACTTTAACCACCCCATCAAAATGAAATGAACAGAAAAGAGGTAATTTTTATAGGTCTAAGGATGACAAACCTCCGCCAAGAACACACGAAGTAGAAAATGGGAAGACATCCCAAAATGTAATGAATGTGATATCTCAAAAAGTAAAGGAAAAAAGCCTTTACGGAAAATGGATTAATATCAGAACCAGTTCCTTACTCATAAGGGATGTGTAGTGCTTATTGCCCTCTGTCTCTGTTGGCTATCTCACCTCTGTCGAACCGTAATTTGGAACGTTGTCTCGTATATATCTGTACACAACTCAGTTCGAGGCGCTCTTCTATTTGCTGTTGTGATTCCTAATCTATTTTCCAGCCTTTTATTTTTATTGTTATATACGTAATAATTTGCTGAAATGCTTATTCTCGGATTGATTCTCGAATATTCAGTTCATCCACACACCGTACGTAAGTACTTAACAACTATAATTCTTGCGTTGTTAATCCAATTAATTTAATTACGAACCACTGTCGTACAGTGTTTGTGAACCCAGTAACTTTTGCTTTGTTACTTGTACACTAATAGATGTAAGCTTTCCCACTGATAAAAATATATCTGTAAAGGAATTTGACAGTTTATGTAACTATAAGAACATAAATTGAAATACAAAAGATAGGGCATGTTAAAGTGAGAACTGTTTCTGTTATTGTGAGTGCCCTACGTATGATAAAAAAGGATGTCAGAAACATCTAGAATGTACACCACGAAAACCATGTCTCTGAGAAATCCCAAAAGTTGTAATGTGAAGTACTGCCCACACCCTTAGAAAATTCTATCAATGCAAATGTGTTGTATGACATGAAGATATTTTGCTGCCACTTTCTCTCCTCGCGCTTTCAGTCATACTGTAGCATCTCATATCCTTCACTTGCCTTAGGACGCTGGGTATGTCTCGGCAAGTGATTGTAACAAACATGGAGATTAAAAGTAAATACCAATAATATTGTCGCTGATGTCTTTGCTTTTGTCAAGTCATCGATTACTAAAATTACTTTTATTTGAACTAATATTGAAAACATAATCACCGGCTCGCAACATTTCTAGGCCTATTTTTAGGCCCTGTAACTTTATTGAGAATCAGAACTGTAATTTTCGTAAAAACAATCGTCCTTAGAAGAATGATGTTTTCAATTGATAGCTCAGAGTCTTTAACAATGGTTGTGGTTCATTCTGAAACGCGTTTGTTAATGCACTTGCAACTGTTTTTTTTTTATTTTCTTCTTTTAGATATCGTAAAATAAGTTATTATGGTTTTCCATTTGTAACTAATAATCCTATTTCACGATAGAGCTTTCGCGTTTGTAAGCTAAATAATTGAATTCAGAAGATCCATGTTATATATAGCCAGAATGATGACATTTAAAATGAATGAGGATGCATCTGTTAAGGCAGTGTTTTCTGCTGCTAAGTGATAATGTTTCAATGCTACATATATAAGAAAATTATGCAGTTTTGTTCCTTTCTCATTTCACTTTTCCTGGTTCCATTTAAATGGAATTATGAATCTATTACTTACTGGCTGTAATTAATATCGACGTTCAAGGCTCTAGTCATTACTAAGGTTTGGGAGAGAATATATTTTATATTGAGAATGATTACTTATTTAAAAAGACTCATCATCCGGGGGGGTCATTTCACGTTGGCATGGAAATTGATATTCTCTTTAAACAAATATATATGTAGAAACAAATGTTGACAAAGATAGCAATTCGCAAATAAATATAGATTCTAACAACAAAATATATATAGATATGTAATAATTATCCATTCCACCTGGAAAGTATTCTTGGCAAATGTTTATTACACTGCTAAATTCCACAGAGACGATAAAACATAGCTATGAAAATGCAAAATGAAGCACTCTTGACAGCTATTATTCTGCAGTACTATTCATCGAAAAATATATTATGATCAGGAATAGAAATAAATATAATGTTCGACAACATATCCATAGGAAAACGATAATTTTGAGGAAACAATCTCTAGAAAAAATAATGGAACATAACTAGAAAACTAATAATAATTCTTCTAGAATATAAAATATGGACCTCTATATTAAACAGGATTACAGCAACGTTTACACTCGCAGCTTTTTGAAAACTAAAAGTTCAATAACTACTACAAAATATCGTAAGATTAAGAAATCCGAAGAAATAACACATTTTCGGCTATCTTTGCTATTTTATCGTAAGGCTACGTATGAAATATGAAACGGAGGTCTTTTTCTTATTAATCAAAGATAGGGAATAATCTAATAATACTATTTCGGAGAGTCAAAGAGTAGACGAAATAATGTCACCGCAATTTATAGATCCACGAGTTTTTCAAACAGCATCAATATTGGAAGCTTTCCAAACCGTAATTTGCAAATAACTAAAATGAAAAATCCTTACAAATAAATTGATTTTGTGGAGCTGGAAATTGTTACATTTATCAGGCAAATAAAAAGCTAGAATATAATTCGAAGAAGAAGAACGAAAGTGACAATTTCAGAACAGGGTACCTTGAATTTTGGTTATATTTTACGGACAAATTATATTAGATAAAATACTATAGGTTCACTCAATAACTTTACATAACACTTTAATCGCAACTACAAGAAACGTGCGATTCAGTGATAGAGGTTTGAAAGAAAATTAGACTTGTTCAGATGTCTATTCGTTTTGTAAGTGTGCTAGCGTTTCATTCCCAATACAAACAATTTAAAACTCAACTATTGTTCATATAGATCATACGACATATTCACTAAATAAATAGACATTCAAATTGAATGCAAAGTTCGAAACAAGCCAAGTTTCTATTCCTTCGAGATTTCGGAAAGTCAAGTAGATATCGACTAAAGAATGAGCAGACATCACAAACAACAGACGCACAAAATAAGAACATAGATCAAAGTGCATAACACAAGAGGCAACACTGAGAGACAACAAAAAGCGAATAAAAACTTTCAGCTATTTTGTAATCTGTGATTTGTGCAAGCATAAACTTTGTTTTGTTTATTGAAAAGTCGTACACACAAACAAACCACAAGGGGAAATATATGCATATAGAGTATTGTACAGCAAATTTAAGACTTAAAAATATTCAAATTATTTCAGAATTCTTTGTTGAATTTAACAAGGTCAAACAGCCATGTTGCTGCAAAATTATACATAAATATATAGATTCATCATTCTATGCTGAATATCATCAGAAACAAAATACCATAGAAAAGGAAAGTAGTAGACTTAGTTGTTTGCTTGCCCAGAAAACTACTGTCTATCGAAAGGAATTAAACTCTTTGGGTTTTCATCTCTCCATAAAATTGTATAAATAAACCAAAAAGTATAGCTGTCACTCACAACTGAGCACGACATGGAAGCTTGTTACATACTTACGCTAACTGGTTTTGATGCCTAAATATTTGCGATCATATATAAGCAATAAGCCCTTGACCCGTCGGAATATCTTAAATGGAATAGCTGGAAGAAAGAAGGACTGCACCAACACTTAGTTGGTACACCGTTTTCAACTGAATGAACTGGAATAATTAAGAAGAATGCTGAGGGAAAAAAAAAAAAACATGATTCTGTCTCTAAAAACAAACTCACGACTTAATCATCGTATGTTGAACGATGTAATAAACAAGGCGCACATTTTACATTTACAAATATGTGTAATTACTGCCATATATGCAAATAACAACTTGACGGGAAAAAGAATACATATTGAATTATGTTCTTGTTCATTACAGAAACAAATGTCGTCTTGTGATATTTATTTATTTTACATTGTACGTATGGCACTGCGTCACTTTATACAGGATTTCGACGATACAATCACTGATTCGCTAAATTGTCGATGGCGAAGGTGACAGACGTTTATTGAACTCGGTACACAACGTTAAAAATCTACCATTATTTGCCGGAAACATAAATACTTCGCTGATACTAGGTGAAAATATAAACACATATATAGCAAATTTCAGTATACATTTATTGCAACCAGCAAAGCTAAAGTAATAAACGTATAAATTCGAAGAAAGACCATTAAAATTATGCAGTTAATTTTTGAACAACACAACGATTCTTTCATAATCATAAACACCATCACGTTATCTATCACTTTCGAGAATTTCTCTATATCTCCCATTCTTCAACAACAAAATTTGTTTTAAATACTTTCAAATACAGCAGAATTCTGTATTTGAATACATATCAAACATACTAAACTTGCTTTGCAAGTATCATCAGCAAAAATCCAATACAAACTCAACATATACTGATACTAAATTAATAAAAAGTAAGTTTCTAGCCAAAAGATGATCAGCAAATTCATATCACAAATCGTTGTGAATCATATATCATATATATTCGACATTTTCAGCATAAATATGAATAAGACAATGACAATATATATAATAAAGATGCATTAGTGTCTATTTATCTATTTATAGTGTATATGCGGATCTTATATTCCGTATTTCTAATGAATGTGCATATTCTCTTATATAAAATAATTGTTCTTTTTAGTTTCCATATGACAATTGCATTCTAAGATAAATACTCATTATCTTTATTGGTATTATATTTCTGTTCTCATTTATCTTCTGTGTTTAGAGTGACCTTCATCCATCTTATTCTACAGAACCATGATTCGATTCCTGATTGGATCTAATACACAATATGCTGCCACTAAACAGGTTATGCTATTTTTAAAAAATGTATAACCTTAATTGAGATTAAAACAGACGTTTCTATTTATTTATATACACCATTGATAGGTTAACTATATTTCGTTACTTTTAGGAGATAGTGATCGTAAATCAGTTTTAAGTGCCAAGCGCGTTCTTTCCACTGTAGATGGTTGGTATTTCACTTCCTTAAGAGTAAATGAATAACACAGAAAAAGACTTTTCTATTTTCTGTTATATTCAGCTAAAATGTTACTATTTTTTACCTTGTAAACATATATCAATTCGTTCTGCGTGAATCACAAGATGCGGTTATAGTATCACATAACTGCTAAAATTGCAAATTTAAGACGGAATGGAACATTACATCTATGTTGAAACCACGTCTGTATCGCACGTCCGTACAAAACCATGGATTACGTTAAAGAACATCCTTCATTTCAATAGGTCACGTAAATTGCTTTTCTACAAATAAAATACTGATTATAGTAACAGCTTGAAGAGTGTGAAATATATGAGCTCCGTTAGATAATCTTTTAAGCGATCTTCAGGTGAGATGTACGCAATATGCTTCTCACGGTGAACTTGTTCCATATTTCTGTATAAACTTGGAATTTATATCGACGAATATCATGTTTTTAACAGCATGATATATAAGCTGAAGACCTACAAAAAACGAAAAAAGATTTGACAGTTTTAGGTTATTATTATTATTATCATTATTATTATTATTATTATTATTATTATTATTATTATTATTACCACCATTGTGGTTGTTGTTGTCATCATCAACACCATCATCACCATCATCATCATCATCATCATCATCATCATCATCATCATCATCATTATCATCATCATCATCATCATCATCATCATC
>JARUKP010001030.1:0-10093 GCA_029874955.1 Octopus insularis
ACCAACTGACTATCATGTTTTCCTAGCATTAGACAAATTTTGCAAGGAAAAAATTTCAAATCTGAAGATGAAAAAACAGTCTTTCATGATTTCATCACCTCTTGCTTTCCAGAATTCTTCACTACTGGCATAAATAAGTAACCAATAAAATGGCAAAATTGTATTGATAATTTAGATGCATACTTTGATTAACAAAATTTCAATTCAAAATTGGACATTTCATTCTTAATAACCGGATAAATTTGTTATGGTTCCCAGCTTTGTAAACTTATCTAGCACCATAGTGAAGAAAAGATTATAAGGCTACAAACTCTGTTTTGTCTTATTAATAAAGAAAGAGGTTTCAAAAAGATTCACTACAGTTTTAGATGATAGATTGATACCTATCATTAGTACTGGGCCATGTCCATAAACTAGACACTGCCTCAATTTATCTAGGTGTATAAAATTTCGTCTGAACAAAATAGAAGCACAAATTATCATGGCTTTACTTCAGAAAATCTACTTTAGCAAAAGTATAAGTACAGCACAAGCCATCAGCACCACAAAATTATATAGAGAAGTGTTATTGGATATTGCCGGCATATTGAAAACAATGTCTGTTCCTTTGTTATCTACAGAATACAAAGTCAGTGTATGATGTTGTGAACTAGCTATCAGTCATGTTGCAAACCTCCCTATGTTATCCAAATTTATTTTGGTACCTTTGACACGAAGATATTAATGTGATAAGATGCATAGCTGCTGTTTTAGTGACTGAAACCAGTAAAAAGAGAAGTTACTAGAACAATATTATTAAAGAATTTTTAGACTGCCTTAGGAACTCAGACAAATAATTCATTAATTGTGAGAATAGAAGCTCACAAATGTTATTTTTTGGTAGCAAAGTGTAGTAGTTGCTCTACAACTTAGTAAAGTTTAGAGGGATGCACAGAACAAAGAGAAAATGAATGAACCCTATATCAACTACTTTTAATTCTTAAAGTATTTAGTTGAATCTCAACAAAAGAAATAGTCAAAACATAATAATCTCTGAACTGTGGTCTATTCAGTGAACCTTACCTAAATAAAATGAAACAAGATAAATTAATTCCTTCATGTTTACAACAGTAAGTGAAATTATTTGATAAAGATAGTTTGTATCTCTCTAATAAATTGGTCAATTTCTCTAAAGGTAGCAGTTTATCATGTTTAATTACTCGTCTAAAGTAGGCAATTGGCATGTTGTTTAATTCTGGTGTACTTGTGTTTTAGATACACCTACACTTGTACTGCTACTTTATTGATGTAGTTGTTGATATTAGTGACTATTGCAGCCACTTATCAATGTTGAGATAGTCATGAAATTGGTGGTTACTGTCATTACTGTAGTTTGAGAGACAATGAAGGTTGTTACTGTATTTATTGTTGATCTAACATTAGTGGTAGTAGTGAATTTTACTACAGTTGTTGTCCTCCATGTAAAAGTAAATCTCCATGCCAAAACTGTACCAAGCATACAAACTGCCTAAGCAATAAATAACAGAGTAGAATGAATAATTCAGAGCAAAAGTATTTTCTCTTGGTAACCAGGCTATTTTTATAATTTTTTTTTAATCGGCTTTTAGATGTTGAGATAGTTGAGGAAGTTTGTGACAGCATTGTTGTCAGTATAAATAGAGCATGGTTGGTTTTAGAAGTTTAAGAAAACATGAAATATGCACTGGCAGAGTTGCTAAGCTACTGGACCAAATCATATACCCAGCCATTAAGCAGGCCTATTTGCTCACAAGCAGCCAATTAAATGAAACATTAAACTGATATTTCTTGCTGGGATCATTTTACTGTTATTTGGAATATGGTTTCTCAAGATTGATGATATAAAACAACAGTAGAAAGTTTGTTGAAAGAGACATGTAAACTATATATTGTACTCTGCTCAGTAATACTATCAACATTTGTGAAAAATGTGTTAGGGCAAAGAATAAGCTTTTAGTGAGCTAAATCCCAAAATTTTCAATTTTTATTGAGGCTACTTTGACTTGATGCTGCTCATGCCACTGAAGAAGGTGTGTCAACTATTGAGTGTTATTCTTCTTTATAAAAATTATGGCCTTGTGGTACAGTTAGGAATGTTAGAGAGCCACAAATAAGAAATTTTTCGTTGTCCTACAAGGCAAGTATAGACAGTGCATATTCCATCACAAACACTACTGTGTCACTTGCTAAACATTCATTTGGCCCAGTCTGTCTTATTATAAATATGTTGCTGTTTCATCAAAGATTAGCTGATTGAGTAAACATCTTCAAAGCATTTATGGTCCTTGACTCTCCAAAAAAAAGACCATCCTCATTTTTTTTTTTTTTGGAGAGTCTAGAACTACATTATCTAATATGTCCCTCTCTTGTTTAAGATGATGGGGAGATTTGGCTGCTATTTTTTGCTGGTCTATCGACAATGTAGAGACTTCTGAATTGTTTCCTGTACTTAGGTACTATTTAGAGATAAGGTATTGGTCTTCTTACCTACTCTTCCCAAAAACACTAACAAAAGATTAGTTTTTTTCTTTTATCTTTTACTCAGGAGGGAAGGCAGTGTGGTGACCTGTTATAAGGTTGCCAAGTCTGGTGAAAGGTGGGGTGGAAGTTATTGTCAAACCAGAAACCTAAAGGTACTCAAAATGCCAGGTGGTGGTGTTAAACCAAGTGATGGGTTAAGTCTTTCACCTAAGCAAGCTATTGTTACATTTGAGTTCAGAACATGAAGAACCAAAACAAATACTGCAAGGCATCCAGTTCAATGTTCTTACAGTTCTACCAATCCACCATCTTAGACTGGTACTTTTTATTGACTTTGAAAGAACAAAATACCAAGTTGAACTCAAGAGTGCAGAGTCAAAACATATTCTGTCAAACACTAATGACTCTGTCAATTTGCTACTGAGTTCATAAGTTTGTTTTAGCCACTACAGCCATGGCATTGCTAGAGTATTGCATTCTGCAGTTCCTTCCTGACAAGAGAAATCTGAAATAAACCCCATTTTTCACTCTGTTGTATAGACGTCCCTTAGAAATTTTTCTGTAACGAAAAATTTTGTTCAAATTAGATTTCATCAGCCCTACACCAACTCACCATTTTATATCAATATGTTTCTGACATAGCCTTTTGTATTTACTTGAAAAGTCATGTTATCACTTTAAATGTGTCAATAATAGTGACACTGACATCAAGCAACAGTATTATTGCTGATTAATCTCCTGAAGACCAGTACCAGATTGGTTACCAATAGAAAATAATGCTGACCATCAATAGTGATTATTGTTACTCTTGTATTGATAGCTCTCTAAACTGTAACATATAAACTTGGACACATCACAATGGTTAAAGTTTGAAAATTGTCTTTTCTTAACTTAAGGTAACAAATTCAAAGTCAGACAAGATACAAAGAATTGCTTTCACATTTTCACATGAAGAGCAAATGTTTCAGGGTGAGGAGGAGGATGCAGCCAGCACAGGTGGTGGGGAGATGAGAGATGGAATGCTATGAATAAGAAAAGGAAGAAGTAGGTAGAAGAAAGGTGAAGGCAGCAGATTGTAGGCTTGACAGAATATGAAAAATACTTCAGCCACTTGCCATAGGTGGTTAGATCTTTTGTCACACTGCATATTGATTCATTGTTATCTCCATATGATACAGCAACAAAATACATGCGCTGATCATATTTTACTTCTATTTTATTATTTATTTTGATCATTGATTAAATAAATAAAATAAATGCATCCTTTTAAAGCCTAGCCAGGCTCATGGGCCCAGTTTCCCGGTTTCAATGGCGTATGTGTTCCCCAGCTGGATGGGACACCAGTCCATCACAGCGTTACTCATTTTTGCCAGCTGAGTGGGCTGGAGCAACATGAAATGAAGTGTTTTGCTCAAGAACAATGCATCGCCCAGTCCTGGAATCGAAATCACAATCTTACGATTATGATGCTGACACCCTGACCACTAAGCCACATGCCTCCACAGATCATCAATTAGTTAATTGATTAACTGGTTTATCAAAGTTCTGTTATCACATACGACTTGTGACCTTCTTGATGACACCATACCTCTCACGTCTTCCACTGTCTCAGGATGCACTCAATGCTTTGTGTCAGTTTCTCAGATTCTCATCTTATCACAACAAATACATTTCAGTTTTATTCCAATCATGATCTGTTATTTCTTTAAATTAAAGCTCTTTAAAAATTTTATTAAGAGGAGGACAGTCCATCTAGTTAAGACAACCATTAAATTTTTGTCATTTTGCATTGAATATTTCACTTGATTCACAGTAATGAGGCATTTCACATTTTTCATAAATATCTTTTGTACTATAAAAACCATTTGTAAATGGTGTATAAATATAGTTTAAATGACTTGATAAAACACACAGTACCTCAAGCAGTAATAAACACACAAATTTAGGTCAGAGGTGACATACTGAATATCTTTGTATATTTTCTATAAAAGAATACTTGTTGGTATGTTTACTTCTTTTTAAATCTTTTGAAATAGTTTTGTTGTTATTGGAAGTTATTTAACCACTCCTTTATATATATGGTGTGTGTGTCTGATATTTCTTGTCAAAATGTCAAACATAATAAGCCACTACAGTCCAAGTTTGTATATGCTTCAGATCATCTAGCTACCAGGAATAGAGTTTCAATTCTTCAGTTTGTTTTAGCCATAACAATTGAGGCTGTCACAGTTCAAATTTTCTATACTTACTCGAATCTCTCCATAGGTGTATTTACATGTATATGTGGTAGAAGTCAATTCATGACTGAGTAAGACCACTTCTTAAACTCAGGAAGTCCATGCAAAAATTCCAAGAGTTCAAGAAGTTTCTGCACATGAATTTGTTTTCCATGGACAAAGTGTTGCACAGCAAAGAAACCACTTTTCAGTGCAATCAGATATAGAACCAGTGCCACAACAGAGGTTAAGACAACCAGAAACCAACTTCACTTCAGGTTTTTTATATGAGTTTACCTTCTAGAAGGAAGTTCTTATGAGAACTAGGGGTCCATCACTCCAAGTGTTTCATATCCTAGTTAACCCATAGCTGGGACCCTAATAAGTGCTACTACTCTGGGTCGGAATAGATTTAGGAACCGTATCCAGCAAAAATATCTAAAAGCAAAATATCTAAAATACAATTGATCTAATAGCAATTAATCTAATAGATTTTATATCTAATAGCAATTAAAACACATTTAAAAATTTTTGTTATATTTTTTCAAATGCCAAGAGAAAGGTTTGAACTAGATTTGGCTGATCCCCAAGGACCAAATAAAATAAGTTATCTAAAAAATTTTTTAATATTTATTTTCAAGCTTGATTTGGCTGATACTCTTGTTTCAAGCTCAATCCAGCTGATGCTCATAACTAATCTCATTCTTCATCACAATTAGTATAGCTGTATTAGAAACCTAATTAACGCAAAATGTCTTTTGAATATATTTATTCAATGCACAATCATAAAAGGATACTTTTTATTGGGCATTCTTTTCATAGAAATAGCCAATATTGGAAATGTGACAAATATTCTCTAAGTGTCCTGCTCAAATAATAACAATGAATAATGAAATTATTAAATTTTCTACAGAGCGTTATCATATATTGGATTCCACCAAAGTTGAGGTCAATAACATTATCTCAAAAATGTGTCAAATAACCAAGACAACCCAAGATCCACTTCATTCTGTTGATTCTAGTGTTTTTGAAAATAGTGATCTGGATGTTTCACTGAAATTGCCAAAAATACAAAGTCTCAAAAGATCAATAAGGCAAAAAATTCTGGGTGGTCCTGCTTTACCATTAACAAGAAGTGAAATTGTTTTTCTGATTGAGTTTACTAAAACTCTAAAAGGTGATGAATTTCTTCTTTCTGACTCAGAACCTATTGAAAAATGTATTCTAATATTTTCTACAAAAAGATTTTAAATGTTTACCAAAAAGTCCTCATTGGTATGCAGATGGACCTTTTAAAACTATACCGTTAATTTTTTACCAACTGTATACATTTCATGGATTAAAAGAAAATGCTTCATTGCCACTTGTTTATCGACTGTTACCTGACAAAACAGAAAATACATATAGAACAATCTTAAAAGAAATTTTAAAATCTTGAGCCCTTACGTGCTTCAATATCAATAGTGATTGACTTTGAAAGGGCTATGATTAAAGCATGTTCTGAAGAATTTCCAAATACAGAAGTGAAGGGATGTTTTTTCCATTTTAGCCAGCGTATTTTTCGTAAGATACAAAATTTGGGATTTCAAGAAATACGAAAGTGATCTAACTTTTGTTAGACAAATGCAAATGTTGCCAGTATTAGCATTTGTACCAGTATTAATATCTACCACATTTGATTTGCTTTGTGAAAATAATATTTTCCCTCCGGATGCACAAGAGATTCTGGATTATATTGACCTACATCCGCCTCTATTCCCACATGATACTAGAGTTATCAATGATTTGTCAAAAACTAATAATTCTGTTGAAGGATGGCATTGAAAATTTGATAGCTAACTTAGTGCATGTCACCCCAACATATGGAAATTCATTAAATATCTACAGAAAGAAAATTTTATGAAGCTAAAAATTGAACAATATAATGCTGGAGTTGAACCAGAACCATCAAAAAAACAATACATAGTTACTTCAAAAAAATTTTTGAAGTCTGACTCAAAATTTTAATCCGAATAATATCATTAATTATCAATTTTTTTCTTAACATCTAATTAAATTGTCTTTAACAAACAATTTTCTTTTAACTAAAATAACTTTTTTTATTTTAAGAAAAAATTTTTTTTATTTGATCCTCAAGGAATCAGCCAAATCTAGTTCAAACTTTTGACTCATCACTAGAAAATAAATATAAAAAAAAATTTTTAATGTGTTTTAGATAAATTTTATTTTAGATTAATTGCAATTAGATCTAAAATCTGTTAGATTAATTGCTCTTGGATCAATTGTATTTTAAATCAATTGACTTTTAGATCAGTTGTGTTTTAGATCAATTGTAGATTAATTGTAGATCAATTGTAGATCAATTGTTTTAGATCAATTGTGTTTTAGCTTGGTGGCTGTTTTAATTTTTAAGTTCCATTAATATTCTTTTGATCAACTTTGTCTGTTGATGTTTTCTTTTTTGTTTTCTCATTCCAGTTTGTTCTGGCCACTGCATCATGCTTCATGGGAAGACAATATCTGGAAGTTAGCAATTATGTGGTTGACGTCTTCAGTCTTAGCTTTGCATAGTCATTTGTTTGTTTTCAATGTTTTCTGTCTTTTATCATGTAGTAGTTTGTGGAAGTTTCTTGTTCTTGAATTGCACAGGATTAACCTTCAAACTGGGATGTTATAAACCTCTCAGTACTCCATGCCAAGCTTTTGACATGATCACTTCCTTCTATGGTTTGTGTTTTTTGTGCCAAATACCCATGTACTATCTTTTCTGTAAACTAGTCTATTTTATTTTGCTCTTTTGATAATAGAATTTACCAATGCACCATGGAGTGAGATCTGTATGAGTTCTTATTTTATACCTCTTCTTAAGTTCATTAGCTATCCTAATTAATTATGTTGTTGATTTCATGGTTACAAACTTGGGTAAGATAGTTACCGATCTTTTTCCTCTGCTGCAAATGTTGTTTCAGTGCTTCATATGACATTAATACAGATCTGAGACCATGGCTGCCAGCCTTGCGTGTAATGTATAGCCTGTCTACATTGCTATTGATGTTGAAGTTCTCTGTAACACTGAGCAGCTTACAAGTTCTAATATCTATCTCATTGAGTTCTTTTTTAGTGACCAGTTCACAAGGCTAAATGTAGGTGTGAAGACAGGCACTGTAAATTTTTAGTGGGCAATATGCTTGTTGCAAGCTGACCATATTTTTCTACTCTCTTGAAGTAGTCATTCCTTTTCCTCTCCTTATTGATAGGTCCATCATAGCTGAGATTCTCATCCTGTTCAAAATATTTGTAGAGCAGAGGCTGTAGAGATTTGTAGAGCAGAGGCTGTGGAGATCTGGAGAGCAGAGGCTGTGTTTCTAGGTTATTTATGTTTTATTGTCTTAGATGAGGCACAAGTTGCCACATTTTACCACCAAATTTGTATATTTGGACTCACCTTATTTTATTCCAATTTTTTATGGAGAATTGGGTTATGGAGATCCAGCTGCTTTTTGATGTGTTTAATATTTGGCCTATATAGATTCAGGTCATTAACAAAAGGTGAGAGAGGTTATTGCTGCTATGTTTTATGATGAGGTATGATAGGAGCTTCAGTGAGAGTACAAAGAGTAGTATTGACAAGTTATCACCCTGAAGGATACCTTTTTGGTAGTGTATAGTGTTGGATTTGAGGTCTTCATTGTTGCCTCTAAGAAGTAAGGTGTACCAGTCTTTAGTAACCCAAAGCTCTTTCATTGAAACTTTAAACATCAACAAGGTATTTGTGCATGTTTACGTGTATATGTGCAATATCTGGAGTTAGTGCATGTTTAGATTTATATGTTTTGTTTCATGTATGTATTCTTGAGCATATAGTTGCATGTCTAAATATGCACATATATACTTAAATGCTAAATTTTTGGAATGTTTTACAAATTTTGACAGTTCCATGGATGTCTTGTATCTGTAATCTTCTAATTAGCTTTCTCTTTTCTTGTTTTGAGAAACCTAATTTCTCGCGATTGACACTTAGGCAGTTTGCTGCATATTCTAGTGCTTCAATGATTATGGGTATAAATGTGAACTTGTAATGTGGGTAGAGTAGCCATAAATTTCTCAATAGTTCAAGGTGTTTTCTTTTTTGCTGATCTTTAGCTTTACGTTGATATCTGCAGGGCAGCTGATTTCCACAACTGTACAGAGTATCCTTTCTCTGTTGCAAATTGCTATGTCTGGTTTGTTATGTCTTTCATATTATGTGTAGCTATGGCCTTTAACATACTGTGGGTTCTTATTTCTTTGGCCTCACGATTATCCTTCTGATAGATCTCCTTGTAAGTCTTGGTAACAATATAATGTCTCATTAGTAGATAATAACAAAAACATTTTTGGACAACTGCTTATGATGTGGGTGGTATCTTCAATGTTAACTCCTCAAAGTCTGCATTGGTTATCACATTTTGATGCTTTTCCTGCATCGCTGTCCTTTTTGTGTGTTAAGAATTTTGTTGCTATTTTCTGTTCCTGGATTGCAAATGCATACCCTTCAAAGTGAGAGTAATTCAGTTGTTGGTCTACTATAGACTGCTTTGATTATTAGTGTTGCTGTCACCCTGGAGCTTTCTGCTACCATATCCATGCATGGTCTTCTGCTGATATGCACTCATCTGATGATGTGTTGTAGTAGAGTCATGCAACTTCTTTAGGCATGTATTCAAGGTTATCAGGCAGGGAATGTTTCTCAAGGAGCTGCTTCCCAAATCTCATGATGTTATCTGCCTTGTGTATGCAAACATTGGCAAGGAATACACTTTGACACTTGGTGGTTAAAAGATATTGCTGAAGAGATATGATATTCAAAGTGCTGTCTGGATTGACGTTAAGCCTTTGCCTCCTTGTTTTCATTCAGAGGTGTTCTATCTTACTGTTGATGTGAAAATTATTTATGTTGGTCAGTATTTTCTTGGTTTTCACATCAATGGCTTGGATCTCATCAAGTGTCCAGTCAAGTAGCTCAAATGCTGGTATGTGTACTGGTATTGAAAACGCATTGTGGGCCACTGTTTTATTGAATGCAGAGAGTTCCGAGGTTCATATTTTCTTTAATCAGCTGCAATATTCTTTAATGACACATGTCTTGTTACAGGTACCATTGTAAGATATGTTTTCATCTACTCCTAAGCATCTGCAACATTCTTCATCAGATATAGAGGAAGCAGTTAAATCACTGATGGATATACTTCTAGTCTGGTTTACAGTTTTCCCTCATTTCCCAATCATATAGAAACGTTTATCCTGACCAAACTCCAACCCTATAGCCTTTGAGATGTTGTAACCACGTCAAGGCTCTTTTCATCTCATGCATTCTTCTGGTATGCAGTTTCAAGTCA
>JARUKP010001031.1:0-10092 GCA_029874955.1 Octopus insularis
CCTCACACACACACACACACACACACACACACACACACATATGTTCTTACTCCTACATTCAATCGCCACTCATAATCTCAGTTTTGTGTATCTGTTTATATATGCCCCCATCCAGTCAACAAACTCAGCAAACTGTCCCCTGTCTGTTTGTCTGTCCGTCTCTCGTTTTCTCTTTCCTCGTGCATCGAGCGGATCTTTGCAGCTGAGATGCAAGAAACCCAATTTCAAAAATCTTCGGACTTAGCAAACAGATAAAACGATATTTGCTGGACAAATACGCGCCAATACGGCCATCGTCACCACCTCTACCGTCTCTGCCGCCGCTGCTGCTTCCGCGCCGACATCCCACCACATCCTTAACAAAATCAACACTGACATATTGAGCAGCAATATTGAGAATAGCAGAAATATCACAAACCTTTAAACAAGAACAACAACAGCGACAACAACATTATAGAGAAAGCCAATGACAGTCGTAGAGTCATTGATAAAAAATTCTCTAAACAAAAAAAAAAAAAAAAAAATTAAAACAAAAATTAAAAAAAAAAAAAACAAAAAAAAAAACGGAGACATCATGGTTGAAGCACCTTTAATAGATTTGCTTGATCAATTATGTAGGACTAAACCTACTTAATTGAAGTGATATTTTACTTTCTGTCTACTCTAAGCAAGACCTTATTGCGTTGTATTTAGTATTCAGCACACACCTGAGGTATTTTCTCCAAGTCATAATCAGCGTCACTACACAGCCTCTATTTCTATTTACTCTTAGTCTGACCAGACTGAGTAGAATATACTTTGCTGACGTTGTCTAATAAGGTTGAAATCTATCTTGCCTTTTTACGGACCAAATTTACTCAAGTCTACTTCCAAAATGTTTGATCAACTAGTTTAATGGAGTTATCTCCCTTGCTTGTAACTGATTTTTAACCTTGTCTTTTAATTGCTTAATCTTTTTCAACCCACTGTATTTCATAAGACTAAATATTGTTGACAAACATTTGGTGTTTTCATTTGAAATGGAAATTTCCTTCTAGTTATGCTTTCTTATTTAGAAACCTGTTTAGTTTTATATATGTATGTGTGTGTGTACAGATGCAGGCATGTCTGTCGTTAAGAAATTTGAGTCCCACTGTGTGGCACCTTGGGCAACTCTTAACTAAACCTTGTGAGTGAATTTCTAAGGCAGAAACTATGCATAAGTCCATTGTTTGTTTGTGTATCCTACCAGTGCTTGACAACTTGTGTTGGTTTATTTACATTACTGTATTTTGGAGGTTTGGCAGAATGGTTGATAGAATAAGTACCAAACTTAAAAGTAAGTACTGGGGTCGATATGCTGTCCAATGCGTGAAATAAGTGAGATACAAGATACAATATTTTTTTTATTAGAAATATGTTGGTGATGATTAATTTGTGACACTTGAGTGTTTGTATTTTGTAGCCCAAAGAAACTTTGGTGACAAGATGGCGAGCTGACCCATGGGCACGTGGTTCTTATTCATATGTTGCAGCTGGATCATCAGGTAATGAACTGTTAAATATTTGTAGTTGTCTCTGATTGCTACACAAAACGCCTTACTACCATCATGTATTGTTAGTTGGTAACAATGTTTTGTGTAAATGTTAAACTAATGGATTGAACACTTTCTACATTCTATTCCTAACAGAACTGAATTAGCCTATCACTTCCCTGAAAGTAAAAGGAGTTGATAAAATTATTATCAGTCATACACTCTGGTATATTCACTTAATTATGCCCCTTCTATATGAAATTGAAACCTTGTGTCTAAAATTTAAAATTATAACCATCCATTCATTTTTTTGTCCACTATTCCTGGTAGTAGAGTCCTCAGGTAACTACTCCATAGGTTCCTTTTAGCAGCAACCATCATTATAGCCATTACAGCATCATTCATCATGTGTTACACAAGGAATGCATTTGAATTTTAGGTAGAAAGGTCCATTAAAAAATATATATTGCAGTCTGTATAACCAGCCATAAGCTTGCAACTTGTTGTGGGAACCCAAAGGATGTATGTCCCAGAACTCCAAGGGAGGGAAAAACTGTTAGAAATTATATCTTCCTTTTCATATATGGATGGCTGAGGTTTAAAATTCAATTAGGTAAATATCCATTTATTGAATTGACTGAATTGGTAGAAAAACAAGACATATATAGTCAAGCCCCTTAACATCCTGTGCTCATGTTAGTTTCTCCTGTTTCATGGGTTGATAAAACATAAAGTACCATAAGTGAACTTAAGCCCTATGTTAGAAATAATGTATTTTAATTTCTTTTTAATGGTTGTTGTTAGTGTAGTGGTAATTTTTTGTAGAACTCTTAAATGATAATAAAGACCAAATTTAATTGTTCTAAATATTTTTATCACTCTTTATGTAAATTTTAACCATGAATTTCCATGTTAATTTACCTTATCAAAATGTTCATCTTTCTTGATTAAATTATTTCTACTGTGTTATTTTATTGTAAACAGATTAGATTAATTCTTTTACTGTCCATTATATTAATAATGGCAAAATTGGTCATAGAGTAGAATTTAGTTTACCTTCAGATTTCTGATTTATTAAATCTGGAAAGAAGACAGGAATTGTCAAGTACTGAGCTTCATTTAACTGGCTACACTCCTCCCCACTATGTGTAACATTGTACTTATGTTACAAGCCAGTATTAACAATCATTCTGAGTTTACTTTTATATGCTGGTATGGGTTGTACAAGTTGCCATAATCCACGTTGCTCTCATGTTCCATTAAGTGAAAATAGTAAAACTAAATAGGAAGTAAATGTATTTGTCAAAGATTACTATGTAAGTAGACATAGTAACTAATGTTTGAGTGCAGCTGATTCAAATGAAACAATTTTATAGCATTCGTAAAATTTAACCAGCTTCAATGCTAAAGCAGTTTTCAGTTAATTTTTAATGAAATGTTTTTGTTCTATTTAGGTAATGATTACGACTTGATGGCAACTCCAGTTTGTCCAAACTCAGCTGCAACTGGTGGCCCACCACAACCAGGAAATCTACCTCGACTTTTCTTTGCTGGTGAGCACACCATTCGCAACTACCCTGCTACTGTCCATGGTGCTCTGTTGAGTGGATTCCGAGAAGCTGGCCGTATTGCTGACCAATTCCTTGGAGCTCCTTATGCCCTTCCACAACGACCACCAGTAGCAACGCATGTCACTTGAACTCCACGTTCTTTAAAAAAAAAAATCAACCAATACTAGTTACTTTATACAGAAAGTAAAAAGGATGTATACTGATCCATGTTTGCTAAACTTTACATTTTCATATTCACATTTTCACTCCACAAATGTAAATGTCTAAACATTATAATTTTTTTTGATCTTTGAAGACTCACACGTTTGATTTTTTTTTATAAAAAGCAGGAATTTGTATTTTTGTTAATTTAGATAACCATTATCACCAGCTCAGTTTACCTGAACAGAAGAAACTTGAATGTAAATTTGTTTTAAATGGATAGTTTTGGTTTGAAAATTTAATCCAATAATTTCTTCAGTAATCTTCACAAATTTTGTCTCATCCCATAGATGGTTTCCATAATTAGCAAACTATGTGCAACCTTTTTAAGGAGACCTGGTTTGTATTGTCACTAATACTGTATCATTTGCATTCAGTCATCCATAACTCCCATTGGATCATTTTATGGTGTCATTTACTTCATCTGTGTGTATGCATGTTTACTTTTGTTTTCAGATTTGAATTCAGTTTTTCTAAGGCCTGCATAAACTGAGTTTAAAGGGGAAAAATACCAGCTGTTGATTGTAGTGGAAATCATTACTTGGAATGAAATTTCTGATTTAAAGTTATATGTATGATGATGATGTATATATACAAAAATTCTAGTAATTTGAAATCTCTATTTCATTCCTAACAATGTTGTTATTGTCTGAAACTCAGGAAGCTTGTTGTTGTCTGCACCTCAGGAAGCTGAATTTGGAGAACAGACTGCAACAGCAATTCAGCACTTCTTTCTCCGCATAAATTTTATTTATTTATCCATCCATCACACCTAAAAACCTTGACATTATTTTGAATTATGTCATCTAATTATAGTTTCCATATCAGTTGTGAGACAGGACCAACCCATTGGCATATTGTAAACTTTGTTGTCTATAATCAACTCCCTATCAGTGAAATATTTATTTTCTGATGGATTTCATTTTTCCAATTTTGCTGAATAAAAGGAAAAGCTTTTTTTATTAAAAAAAAAAATTTCAAAATGATTCATTTCTAACTATTTGATGTGTAATAGTTGTAAAAACAATCATTACTCTTGAATTGTTAATGTTCCTTTCAGCTGGCAAGTGTAGATTACTTCCACTTCAGATACAATCACACTAATACTAATTAGGAAATACTCTGGAGATATTTTCATTAAGAAAGAGGAACAGTGTCCATAACCTGTTGGTTATTGAGGTTCATATTCAGCTTAAACTTTTGCAAGCCTTTGTCTAGATAAAATGTAAAAAATAGTTCCAGTTCTGAAGAGAAAAGATCGAGAAGTTTGTAGTTGAGGTAAATTTATTCTTTAATTCCAGGTTAGTCTTATTTCAGAGATGTTCTACATCATAATAAATCATTGAGGAAATTGATTTGGCAGTTACCTAATAAGTAATGTTGTAATTTGCATAAAATTTGTTTTGCGAATGAGACACATAGATTTTTGTATTCTGCAAATACATATTGCAATAGTTTTAACATCCACTTCAGAGTGCCTGGTTGTCTATTAAGATTTTGGTGCAATTTTGTTGTTTTCACTGGTCAGTAGATTTATTTTACATTTTGGGAATGTTCAACTTGTAGAGGGGCATATTTTTGCATTAAACATTCTATTCAATAACAAAAAGCAAAGCAAAAAAAGAAAAGAAAAGATAAGATTGAAAGTTTATTAAAATTATATAATAACGACTTTATTTTCTCTCTCTTAAAATCCAAGCCGAAAATATTCTGTCTGCAGATGTGTTCCAAGTACACAATAGTAAATTAGTGAGAGCATATTTTGGCCAACAAGAGACAAATAGTATAAAGGATTTGATTCCTAGCATTACTTCAGATGACCAGGCTTGTAGCCTGGCTATATTTTCTGGTTTTCTCTTAGTTGAATAGACAAATGATTTCAGCAGCAATTGTTGCTGAGCCCGGTCAGATATACCAAAGTAGTTGAGGAAAAAAAGAAATTACAAATAAATGCATAATTGAAAAGTTAAAGTCTAGGCTTATCTTTTCAACAGTATTTGCTTGGTTGAATTCAATCTTATTACCTGACTGGTTAAAAGACAATATCAGCAGTAAATATTGGCAAGTTGGACAACTTAAAGCCATTTCTGACAAAGTTCTCTTGAGATATTGTTTTTGATACTATGTTACCATCTTAAGAGTTACTAAAATATAAAAATTTGCAAGAAACACTTGACACGACCCACACAGCAATGGACAAATTCATCTTTCAACCTACAAGACAACTTAGCATTTGAAGTATACAGAAACATTTCCTGAGATAGTCAAAGCTGACAACTCTTAAAGAGTTGTTTAAATAGTTTAATGGAAAGATAATAGGAATTAATATTCCTTGGTGTATGTATATATACACTCAAATACACAATATAAGGGGCTGCATTACACCATAAATACATGGTTACCGCACATTTAAAGAGTTTTTGGTTTTCTTTTGAGGGATCACTAACCTTAAAAACTTGTAATTATGTCAATTACAAATTGTAATGCTTTGGAATAAACAGACCAGTGATCAATAATATCACAGTACACTGATTGCTAATGAACAATGACTGATGGCATTTGGTGGTGAATGTAAAAGGTGGAAATGGCCCTATTCCCCGAGTTTCAATCCACAGCAAGACTATAAGTCAACAGATGAAGACACAAAAGGTTAATATTAAAAGCTAATTCTTAGGAGGCTGGATGTTTGTATCTATAACTTGAGTATTCTAAGACAAAACAAGACTATTACAACTTTCTCATCTGAACCTTGAATCACTGCTTTCCTGCCATGCCCCCCTATACTGATATCAACATTACTTCAACTAATAATCAAGAGTTACAATTAGAAAAACAGGAGCACTAGCCAATACTTAGTCTGTTCACAGTTAACTAACACTTTTTTAATCTGTTAGCTTTAGATAGAAAAGGAAGCCATAGTCTAAAAACAAAGAATTTGATTAACTGGACCAAGTTACACAACTATATAGGGGAGAAAAAACTGAATCCTTTCATAATTACCATAGAGAATCACAACCAAGATTAATCTTTAAAGTATTCAAATAAAAAGAAACTAGACAAATTATTCAATATAAAAAAAAATCACTAACCAAACCCAGTTACACCAAATGCCACCCTCAACTTGGTTATTTAAACTGTTCAAAATATCTATGAGCTTAACACTAAATCAAAAAGTTAACCCTGGCTTCTAAGGAAATAAGAGTGTATTTGACTTAAGAGATAAACCAAATTAAAGTTTTATTTATACCTTTCTTTATTTACATGGCAGATAATTTCAAGTGAGCAACTAAAATATAAAGTCTACAGTATGTTGAATGAAGTAACTAAGTCACAAGTTGATATGTACAGAAAAGTCTTGAGAAAATCCAAGGTTTGTTGCACCATTTGCTAAGCAGGAGGATTCATAATCCAGATAAAAAGGCGATAGCTTGTACATCCATGGGAAGGAATGTATTCTGATCAGTTGAATTATTGTATTTAGTCCAAAAATGGATTTGTATCCAATGTTTGAAAGGAAATCCATAGAAAATAAGTAATAACTGTTGAATAAGTTGTTGCTTTGTTGTAGTAGCTATGAACATCAGGAATATGCTGGAATCAACAGATGACTATTCACAGAAAATAACTTGGTCAAAAATCCATAGGATCAATTGGCGTTCTTATGAAATATCTAATGAGAGAAAAGAAACAAAAAAACGTAAAGTATTTCCTTATACAAGTTACATAGAAAAATAATTGCAGGTAACATAAACAGACATGAAAAACTAAACTTACAAGAAAAGGGCGAATCACCAAAGCTTTTGTGTATCATGTCAAGATTGAACTTCAAGAAAGCTTCATACTGCTCTGTAAATAAAAAATATCAACTTTGCCATCAACAATTTTTAACATTTTTAAAACTCTGCAAGTGATTAGTTTTATTGTTATAATATTCAGACTGAAAGGCCAATAAAATGATTACTTGAGAAATGCAGGACTTTCATTAAAGAAGTTTAAAATTTGTACAACCTTATGTTAATAATTTAAAGATGGGATTCACCATGTGGACAAGGTATTGAATTCCCTTGACATGGATCACAAGCTCAAATCTGCTCTCGACATTTATTTTACATGGTTTTAGTTCAACTAGCTGTCAAGAGGATTTCACCTTCAGAACAGTATCAATCCATTATATCATTTTGATTTGCCATTGGATGTGCAGTTTCTACCAAAGAGGACATCTTTATCCTTTAAAGATTCAGGCTGTAAGACATTCATTCCTGCATTGAGAAAATAACAGGCACAGAAGCTAAATATAGAACCTGTTGTCTTCAAGTAAAAATGGCCTTTTTTATATGTAGAAGATGAGTGTCCATACATTGACTCACTGTACACAAAGGTGTAATGAAATCACAGACAGACTAAGAGAAGAATGTAGGTAATAGATGCACTGGAGCAGTACACTATGAATAAACCAGATATAGATTCTCTTAAATGCCTAGATGGCTCACTAGTAGTAGTTGATAGCTGTGGTTACCCAGATATTATTAGGTTATGTAGTTGTTCTAAAAGTATAGCAACCAGGGTATGAACAGGTTGGAGAAAGGTCAGGAAACTGCTACTGGCAACAATGATCTCTCTCAGACAGAAAGGTAGATTGTAAGACACTACCTTGCAGTATTGCAGTATTATAACTGCAATACTGCATGGTAGTGAGACATGGAGCTTGAATGCAGACGAGTTGAGAAGACTGAATGAAATAATTTGAGCATTTCCCACAGGATGTGAAATCTGAGTGCACATGAACAACAACAGTATAAAAAGTGCCGAGAGAAAAATTGAGCATAGGAGGAATTAGATGTGTGCAAAAAAAAAAAAAAAAAGACTGTATTGGTATGGATATGTGATGCATTTGGATGAGGACAGCTGAATAAAGTACCAATTAATATATATATATATATATATATATATATAAATATATAAATATATATATAAAGAGAAAAAGAGACCAACTGAAAGAGCTGTATGACATCAAACAGATTACTCTGTGATAATCCTTCTTGCTCTCTGGACTCTCAATTCAACTTCTACCATGGTCAATGCTATGTTCCAGCCTTTCAGGATTGATAAAGTACCAGTCCTGTACTGGTGCCATTTCAGCTCTTTCTTTCTAAAAGAAATCAACTGTGATCAGACATAGAGAGGGATGAATATAAAAATGCCAAAATCACTGTTCTAGAAGTTTTGTATGGGGTGGCTGGTGTTAGGAAAGGCATCCAGCCATAAAAACCAGACACTGAAACTTGGTTCAGTCTTCTACCTAGCCAGTTCCTATCAAACCGTCCAACCCATATCAGCATGGAAAGCAGACGTTAAATGATGACACTGTCTGTCAGGGCAGAACTACATCAAGGAATTGATTTAGGAACTTACAGAGCATTATGCTTTTAGCACTGTTGTGTTATTAAAGACTGGATCTTTGGACACTTAATGTCATATTCCTACTCTAAAAGTTTCTTAAATTGTCTTCATAGAGTTAAAAACAAATTTTTCTCTCTCAACATGCCAGAATATGAAGACATTGCAAGTAAGAGTTGTTGATTACTCGAGATATATTTATAACTCGGCAATGAAACAAATAGATAAGCAAAACAAAATCAAGATGTTGGATATCTAGGTTAATGCCAATAATTTTATATCATGAAGCTGCATACCACAGTACCAGAAATGAACATTACATGTACTGATAAAATGCTTTTGAATCTCAAATTTATAATGTACTAAGATATACAAGAAGTGAAAGATTTGAATTCTACCTAAGCAAAAAAAAAAAAAAAACTTTATGATAGCAATGTAAAAGTCAGAAAAAATGTAAAGGATAAAGATAAATAAACCAACAAAGAATGAGTAAAATCCTTCATTGTTAAAGTCTCACCTGCTAATTTGTTTGAAAGTACACTGTTGTATTCCTCTCTGACCTGAGACTCTCTGTCTTTGAGCATTCTTTCACATATCATAGTAACCTGTTTGAAAGTGAACAAAGGTGTATCTTTCTTGCTAGGTGAGAATGTATTTTGAGATAGAGATGATGAACACGACTGCGAAGTGCCAACTTCTTGCGGAGGGGGACTGTTAGTTCGTTGATAGTGTAATTGACGTCTACGCTGCAATCTCTTGATCTCCAGACTGATGTTAGCTGCTATTTGTTCTGGAAAGGAAATTGCACATTCTCTATTTAATCTGTTACATAAATTGACCAAAGGAGAGAGGAAAACCGTATCAAACTACCTGATTACTGTTCCAATTTCAAACGCTAATAACACACAAAAAGAAAAAAAGAAAGAAAGAAAAAATAAGACGATCTCCAAGATTTACATTGAGTGTAATTTTGAATGCTTAACCAAATATTTCATAATTGGCTAAGACAGTGTATTAGATAAGTTTGTAAATATGAATACACATCTATACTGTAGAAAAATATGGGTTCTGAAATTTTAGGCCAGGCTTTTCTACAGTAACTTTCACTTCCAAGGTATTTTTTTCATATTAGCAAACTTTAACAGCACACACCACTACAAATTTACTCAAACTAGTTTTTATTAATAATTTTATGTAATACAATACACCACATAATTTGCATTCAACTATTCAATAATTTCATTACTTTGAACACAATTACTCTTAGTTTCTAACCAATTTACAACAAACAGTATTTACACACACGCACATCATCATTTAATATCCATTGCCCATGCTGGCATGGGTTGGATAGTTTGACCAGGGCTGGAAGGCTGCACCAGACCCCAATATGATTTGGCATGGTTTTT
>JARUKP010001032.1:0-10091 GCA_029874955.1 Octopus insularis
TATGGCTTGGTGGTTAAGGTGTTGGACTCATAATTGTAAGATTGTGATTTCAAGTCCTGAACCAGGTGATGCAGGCCAGGAGGCTGCACCAGGCTCCAATCTGATCTGGCAACGTTTCTACAACTGGATGTCCTTCCTAACACCAACCACTCTGAAAGTGTAGTAGGTGTTTTTTATGTGCCACCAGCACAGAAACCAGCCAGGTGGTACTGGCATTGACCACGGTCGAATGGTGCCTTTTATGTGCCACTGGCACAAAAGCCAGTCAGGTGACACTATGTGTGTGTGTGTATGAGTGTGTGTGTGTATATATATATATGTATATATTGTACATATATTTCATATATATAAATATACATATATATGTGTATTGTATGTATGCATATTATACACACACACATATATTACATACACAAATAGATAAATAGGAAGAGAGAGAGAGAGAGGCAAAAGAACTTACCAACATCATAGGCCATAAAGTCTAAAGAATAGCACTTGGCACCAGAATTCACAGAAGCCTCATTGTGGGTGTTGCCGCCAAATGTCAGCATGAAACCTTCAGTTGTAAGAATGGCCGAGTGAAGGAAGCGGGGTGAATCACTGCTCCGTAGCACTTGCCTACACATGCAAAAAAAAAAAAAGAAACAAACAAAAAGAAAACAAGCAATAAATAAAACCATCATTATCTTTGCAAGAGGTTATATAGTAAGGACTTGTCATAATAGGGGTCAATTCAATCAACCTCCACCCTCAACATATTTACAGCAGAGTCAAATCTAGTAATCGTTTTAGCCATCACAACCAACGGCCAGTCTGGAACACTCTGTGATGGATCTAAAGAATCAGTAGAACTGGTAGAGCAACAGAGGAACTGCTTTGTCCTATTCAGTTGTGTCTCTGTATGTACCGAGTTCAAACCCTAATGAAGTCAACACTGCCTTTTGTTCTTCCAAAAAAAAAAAAAAAAAAAACATAGCATATAAGTACAGGAATCGGCACAATTGGTAATTCCTTCATCTCGAATGTGAGGCTTTGTGCCAAAGTCGGCAATTGTTATTCATCATCATGTAACGTCTGCTTTCCATGCTGGCATGGGTTGGATGGTATGGCTGAAAACTGGTAAACCAGGGGCTGCACCTGCTTTGACAAGGTTTCTATGGCTGGATGCCCTTCCTGATGCCAACCACTCCAAGAGTGTAGTGGATGTTTCTTACGTGCCACCGGCACTGGTGCCAATGACCAGACACTTTGCTTGACAGGTCTACACAAGCACAGAATGTCACCAGAGGTTTCGGTCATCTGTCACTGCCTCCATGAGGCCCAACACTTGAACGGTGCTTTATATGTGCCACCGACACGGGTGCCAGTCAGACGGCATTGGCACTGGCCATAACTACGATTTCACTCAGGTCAAGACATTCGAGCGTGGTTGTTGCCAGTGCCGCCGGACTGGCTTCCATGCAGGTAGCACGTAAAAAGCACCTTTTGAGCGTGGTCGTTGCAAGAATTGCCTGACTAGCCCTCATGCTGGTGGCACGTAAAAGCACCTGCTACACTCTAGGAGTGGTTGGCATTAGGAAGGGCATCCAGCTGTAGAAACTCTGCCAGATCATATTGGAGCCTGGTGCAGCCTTCTGGCTCGCTAGCCCTCAGTCAAACTGTCCAACCCATGCCAGCATGGAAAGTGGACGTCAAACAACAATGATGATGATGTAAAACATAGAAAATGCTTATAGATAAGTATACATGTGTATATATATATGAATGAATATATGCAAAGAGGTATACATACCAATATCGTGTTTTGGGGTTATATGAATAAAGTTTATCTGTGATGTGATTAGTTGCCGAACTAACAGAATGGTAGCCGCCGTAGACGTAGATCAACTGCCTATTCTTATCATAAACACTCGAGTGCCAACAAGTATTCTTCACTATTGCTCCAGACGTTTCTGGTATAAACCAGCTTTTGTTGCCTGCAAAGTACAGAGAAACAATTATTTAGAAACGGTCAATGAATAACCAACAGAATGCAGCCATGACTCATAGACTTGCAGGAGTGAGATTGTGAGTGAGTGTATATAGTCAAGAGAAAGGAAGAAAGAAAAAAATTTACAAACAACAAAAAAAAAAGTGAGGTGGAAAAGCTGAAAGAAACTGACCAAAGTAGAATTCCTGAATGCAATGTAGATAGCCATAAATGGGACTGTGACCGAAGAAAACATGCATCACATCATCAACAACATGAGCCGTGTGGCCAGACACGGCCAGCTGGTAGCTCTCCCATGTTGAATTTTTCAGTAGAGTCCAAACTTCCTGGCCCAGGTCAAACATCCAGAATTCATTGGAGATGTTGTTGCCAACCACACCTCCGTACATGTACAGCTGGTTCTGGAAGATTGAGGAAAGCATCAATAATGACAGACAGACAGACAGATGTGTGTAAGTGTGCATGAGCGTAAGAATATACATGTGTTTGAGTAAATATATACGTGTAGAAGTGTATACACGAATGAGCATGTGCATGCTTGAATGTGCATACACAAAGGCAATATCACTAAAGTTAAAAACAACCAGCCTGACATTGTTGTATAAAATTACAAAATAAGAGCCAGCTCTGTGGTTACTCAATGATGCAGAAGTCATTTAACCCAACTGATTTCTCTGACATAATTTCTTCGTTATTTATGACTTAGAAAAGGAAGTTTAGAATCAACAAACTTTTTGCAGGGCAACTAAAACTGGTGTGAAGAAGAGAACCTAGTTCAGTGCTAACCCTAGCAACAGATAAGTCTAGCACCCAAGAATAGGAATATCCAATGAGCTTATACACAATTTTCCTTTAGCCAGGTTTAACCCACAAGGTTTTCATTGAACAGAGGCTGTAGTAGAAAACACTTGCTCAAGGAGTTATGCAATGGGATCACACTCAGAACCACAGGGCTATGAATGTGCACTGGGGAGTTGGGTCCTTGAGAAGATGTGCAAGAGATCATTTTGTGGTGCAGTGTATGAAAATAATTTTACTCGAAATCTGGGAAAATTTCTGATTCCAGAGTTGTGCAACAGGAAAATATCAAATTCAGACTGGACATTATAAACCTGGTAATTAGAGTTGAAATATTCTGCCAGGGGTCATAACAGAAGACACCCACCCAAGATGCTCCAGACCTGAAACCACATAGTCACAAAGTAAAATTCTTGACCAAGCAGCCAAAATTGCACCTATCTATGTGGATGTGTGTGTGTGTGAGAGAGAGAGAGAGACTGAGGGTGTATGTGAGTGGGTGTATAGCTGTACTTGTATAGAAATTAAAGCCATCAGAGTGAAACTGAACTTACCTCGTGAAGTACAAGTGAGTGTCCATGACGTGAACTGGGAGTGGGATTTCTTGAGTCAGGAGTGCTTGCAGGTGGATAAAACATTGTCCATTTTTCCTCCGTTAAATTAAAGCTGAAGTAAAAATTTGAGAAAAACAAAAATTCTCTCAGAATATTTTGATCAATATACAATATAAAAATAATGATTCCCTGCTTCCCGTAGAAACCATGTGACAGTAGACAATAGAGCCTGGTGCAGCTCTCCAGCCTTGCCAGCCCCTACCAAACTGTCCAACCCATACCTGCATGGATAACAGACATTAAATAGTGATGAGGAGGAATTAAAGAAGTTGGCAGGAACGTAACAGAAGCAAATTCCAAACATTCAGTCTTCAATGATGATAATAAAATAATTTATTTGAAACAGTTATAAAATTTCTTTCTAAAAGAACTTGGTTTGAATTTCTGTGCTAAAGTGAAGACTTAACTCATCTGGTCGAAGATAAAGAAACATTTCACTGGTATTATGTGGTACGTGAAAAAGGCGGCGAGCTGGCAGAATCGTTAGCATGCTGGGTGAAATGCTTTGCAGTGTTTCACACATCGCTACATTCTGAGTTCAATTTCTGCCAAGGTTGACTTTACCTTTTGGGGTCAATAAATTAAGTACCAGTGAAACACTGAGGTCAATGTAATCGGCTAGTCTCCCTCTCCCAAAATTTCAGGCCTTGCGCCAATAGTAAAAAGGATTATGTGGTACATGAAAGGATTATCCCGTCATTATTGTACTTCTACAGTTTGTATGTCTAGAAGTGGGGATGATGTGGGTTGCCAAGGTGTCTAAATGTTTAAATTACTTACACAGACATCAGCATGGTATCTTCTTCAAAACTGTAACCTCCCACAACCCACACTGTATCATTGACCTTAGCCACTTGATGAGATGCTCGGCCACTTATCTGCTTTTCTGGTGGTAATCGTGTCCACAGATCATTGCCATCTTTCCGACTACAATCATTCCCTGAAAACAAAGACAAAAAAAATCTTGAGAATATCAAACGAAGACAGTGGACAGAACTGTGAGGTGTTTGGACAGCATGTGATGGTCAGTTTCGTACAAGTGACAGTAAGAGGACAGCAGAAGTAGAATCAACCACATACAGGACACAGGACAAGATAAGACACAGGATTATAAGGAAACTCAGAAAGAAAATGAAAGACACAAGATGAAGATACAACATAAGGATGAAAGTCCGACAAGAGAGAAGACATAAAAATACAAGAAGATGGAAAACACAAGACAACCAAAGACGTACGAAATGGAAGCCACTGATGGAAAAATAAGAGGACAAAGAGCGAAGAAGTCTAAAATGTTTTCCTCACCAATATATCCTGTATCACATTCACACTGATCGTTCCAGCAATTTCCGTGGTTGGAGCAATTATTTGGACAGAGTTCTATCTCACAGCCATCGCCCATATAACCCTTCTGACACCGGCACACATAATTTTCACAAAGGCCATGACCTGAACACTTTAATGGACAGCCACCAACTCTGAAAACAAAGAGAAAACTGGAGTTCAAACAAGATTAAATGATATTCATACCTCTTTCAATAAGTTGGTATCATACAATTTGATGGCTTACCTTGACCTTAACAATTAAGTCATACCATAAATAATGCACTTTTTTATACTTCGTATATTTTTCAAAATTGAGATAAAGTTTTTTAATCTAAAATATACTCTCCTTCTGGCATCTTAATTATGCAAAGGTTGGTAAAAAGGGGACAGTCAAAGCAGAAATGTATTTAAATCATGACACAGAACGGGGCAGACCTTGCCTTCAATAAAAATAAAACTATTTGTCAGCCAACACTTACCTGTAGCTTATGTTGAATCCAGACATGTTAAATGCTAAATCACTGAAAAACATCAGATATGCTGACCCTGATTTGGCTGTAATTTCTATGTTGGACTCTTCTTTGTTATCTTCAATGATGACCCCACTGAAATAAATAAATAATAATAATAACAACAATATTAATCTTTTCTACTAAAGACACAAGGCATGAAATTTGTTTTTCAGTGAGGAAGGCTTAGTTGATTACATGCACGCCAGTGTTCAAAATAGTACCATTTCATCAACCTCAGCAGAATTTGAACTCAAAATGCAAAGACGGCTGTTACCTGGCATTCTAACAATTCTGCCAGCACGCTGCCAATGATAACATTAATGATCTCAAATTTCGGTACAAGGCCAGCAATTTTAGGGGAGAGGGTAAATCAATTGTCAATTACATTGATCCCAATTGTCAACTGGTACCTATTTTCATTGACCCCAGAAGGTTGACGGGCAGAGTTCACCTTGGCGGAATTTGAACTCAGAACATAAAAAAGACAAATGAAATGCCCCTAAGCATTTTACCTGGCATGCTAACAATTCTGCCAGCTTGCCGATTAATAATAATCCTTTCTACTGCAGGCCCAAGGCCTGAAATTTGGGGGAAGGGATTAAGTCAATTACATCGACCCCAGTGCATAACTGGTACTATTTAATCAACCCCGAAAGGATTTAAAGTGAAGTCGACCTCGGCAGAATCTACACCTTTATAATAATGACTTCTGATACTAGCACAATGCCACAAACTTCAGGGGGCATATACTTGATTAAGCCCTTTAGCATTTAAATGGGCCACATCCGGCCAAAATATTCAGCGCTTGTTTTATGTTCACACTGACCAGATCTGGCTTTTCACACCTATCCTATAATGTCATTCTAAAAACAAGCAATCCCATTATTGAAATCTCAGAGATGAAATAATGCATGATTAATTCAAAACAGTGTGAATAAATAAGCATTGCATTTGACAAAGTAATTTGAATGCTAAAGGGTTAAAGACCCCCAGTATTTTACTGGTACTTTAAAATTTTTACTTCACCGCTATTTTATTGATCTGCACAGAATTAAAGGCAAAATCCTCAACAACATCAAGGTTTAAACTTGGAAACATGAAGGTACATAAGTAATTCCCAAATGGTAATTATTTTTTTTTTTCCCACTACCCAGTCCACAACAACAACTAAAATAATTGGTAGAGTCTCTCAGCAAGAATGGTTACCTGTAGGCTGCAAGGAGTGTGGAGAAAGCAGAATCTCCATCATAAATATAGAGGTGGTCCCATCCACATTCTGTGATGAAATGCAGCATTTGTATGTGAATTGGACGGCTGCTGTTTGTCGTGTTGGGGTTTATCAACCAGCTACATTTACAATTTTCAGAATAATTTGCAGGACCATCAGTAACGTAACCTGTCATGGATATGAGACTGAAATACAAGAAGAACAACAACAAGAAGATGAATAATTAATTTACAATAATAGCAATACTTGAACATACACATAAGCACCCAACAACCACCACCAAAATCCTTCAAACCCAACAATGAAAACTCAAGTGGGGAGCCCTCTCAGTTGACTAATACTAAAGTAAGTAAAGAACTCACTGAAAAGTCAGTAGCGAAAAATTAAAACTTGTAGTTTACCCTTGGCCTAAACTCTTCACACCCAAGTGTACCTAACAACAGCAAGATCAATCTATAGTACCGAAAAGTAGTCTGTTCCTTGGGGGAATGCTGCCATGGCCCTGTATCCTACCTGGGAGAAGGCTTGCCATCCAAAAATCTAAAGATAATGCCAGTTATTTGAATTAATTAAAATACAGGAATAATAACAGGACAGTAGAGGCAACTCACATGACCTTGAGAAAGAAAGTAGACAGTGTTTTCTCAAACCAGAATGCTGGACTTGTGGTTTTGTATTTGAATAGTTTCTCCAATTTGCTATAAGTTTACTGAAGCCTAACACAACACAATCAAATGTATTTTTGAACAACGTGTGTGTGTGTGTGTGTGTGTGTGTGTATAAGTGTATAGATATAAAAATGCATAGAGATAGGCATCCTATTCAGTTCACTGTTGAGTGATTTCACATGGCACATCAAGCTGTGAGAACATCTGCTTTTCAACAATAAATGCTGCAAACAATTGATTTTAGCACAAACAGCCACCAAGCTGAGGGGAAAAGATCAGATTGACAACTAGGAGCACAGAAGGAAGAAACAGCTACAACAACAACAACAGCTATAAGATTGTGAGAGATAAGCTTATCATAAAACATTGCATTTTGCGTTCATTTGTCCCTTATAGTCCTCAACAGTTGAACAGGTGTTGTAATCTGTTTGTTCTTGGTCACCCCAGCTTTAAGTACCACTGTCAAAGTCTTCATATCAGTTATACTCAACCATGTTGTATGAGTGTGTGTGTGTGTGGTAAGCGATTTGCTTCCCAACCACATAGATCTGGGTTCAGTCCCTCTAAGTGGTACCTTGAGCAAGTGTCTTCTACAAAAGCCTTGTAAATGGATTGGTAGATGGAGACTGAAAGAAGCCCATCATACATATGTGTGTGTGTGTGTGTGTGTGTGTGTTTGTCCCTCACCACTGCTTGACAACTGGTGTCAGTATGTTTACATCCTTGTAACCTTGCAGTTCAGCAAAAGAGACCAATAGAATCAGTACTGGAGTCAATTCCTTCGACACAGATTCTCTGAGGCAGTGCCTCAGTATGGTCGCAGTCTAACAATTGAAACAAGTAAAAGATAAAGGATAAAATACACACACACATATATACACAGACAGACAAATGAAATATACTTAGATCTACGTTATATAAATAACAGCTTAACATTTAGAAATGGGCAACTCAAATCTAACACATTGTCATTGTCATCGTCATCAAGGCAATTCATGGTATAATCAGAACAGTGGACTAAATGCAATGCAGTATTTAGTCCCATTTCTGTTCAGAGTTCAGGTCACACCAAGGTCAAATTTGCCCTCCATTGTCCCAAGGTCAAGAAAATACTCTCTATATAATACAGATTAGAAGTGCTAAGCAGTTTCTGTGTGCAAATATAAACTTGCTATCAATTCAAATATGCTTGAGGCATATTTAATCCAATAAGAAACACCATTCACTGTATTTCGTGAAGAAAATTTCTCACTGTAGATAAATAGGTGTAAACATCACACCAAGACACTTCAAAGAGCAGCCCCCACCAGCTTGATGGATGCATACATTTTGGAGTAGTTAACTCCTCTTCAGCATAAGACACTGGAACTGACAAGAGACAGGTCTCTCTTAAATGACTTGGTGTATTTTCCCCTATTTGTCTACAGTAGTGGTTCTCAACTGGAGTGCATATGGCCCTTAAGGGACCACATAAGATTTTGTCACAGAAGTTTATGAACAATAAATTAGTCAATATAGTTCTATATTTAAGAGATGAGGAATTATGTACATTATTTAGATTTGATGGATATTTGTCCTCATCTTGTTTGTTGTTATCACAACGTGGGCATATGGCGTAGTGGTTAAGAGCACAGGCTACTAACCCCAAGATTCCGAGTTCGATTCCAGGTAGCGACCTGAATAATAATAATAACAGCGAAAAATACCTTAGGAATGAGAACCCAGGTTCGAAATTTCCCCCAAGACACCTGATGAAGGCTGGAGGGTACATCAGCCGAAAAGTTGTGTTAACAACAAACAAGATGAGGACAAATATCCATCAAATGTAAATAAATTAGTTATACTTTTATACTTCTACAATACACATAAGATGTTAATTTTTTTTTTGTAAACAATTCCTAATAATATTTAATTATAAAAACAGGATTTTCTTTTTCTTTTTTTTTTTTAACATGGAGGTTCAGCAGAGTAGCATGGGCATGAAAGGGAGTCCACAAACAATAAATGGTTGAGAACCGCTGGTCAACAGCAAGAATTTTTCTCCATCACAAAATACAACAAATGGCTTTGTTTTAGGTTCGGATATACCTCAAGGTTATTTGAACTGGTAATAAGTTTAAATTTATCTTTATATAATGCTGTGGAATCTTATCAACTAATCACTTCCTCAATATATCTAAAAATCTGGCTTTGTGCTCAGGTTTAAAATAACTGCCAACACCACCACCACAACTACCACTATCATCAGCAGTATTTCTTTCCATGGGTCACTACAATCCACTGGACTGACCTTTACCTCCTGTTTCTATAGCAACAATCAAAAGAGACAAAAACCTCCACATTGATTAGGACACTAATCTACATCATCATCATCATCATCATTTAGCATCCATTGTCCGTGCTGGTATGGGTTGGACAGTTTGACTGGGCTGGTAAGCTGGATGGCTGCACCAGACTCCAGTCTGATTTGGCATGGTTTTCTACAGCTGGATGCAAGGTGCCACGCAATGGGACTGAACCTGGAACCATGTGGTTGATAAGCAGGCTACTTACCACACAGCCACTCCTGTGCCTAAGTCAAGTTGGTAGATGAGTCAACCCCAAGCTGTTTTTGAGTGCAAATTTTGGCGAGAATAATTTAACCTGTATGCTGGAACATGCAGTATTAAGAAACTCCAGGCAATGAGGGAGCATACATGTTTGTCTAACTGATAAGAAATAACAGCCAAATCTCCCTTAATCTCAAGCATATGTCATAAATGATTCTGCAAAGCAGGCAATAGTGATAATTGTGAAGTCAATTATGAATAATTTATGAAACAATGGACAACAGATATTTTGTGTTTACCTACACATTAGGCAATTGTTATATTTAGCAATTATAATATTTGTTCCCCCCCCACCACCACCACCCACCCCCCCCCCACCAACCCTGTTAGTTAAATTTTTTGTTTAACA
>JARUKP010001033.1:0-10091 GCA_029874955.1 Octopus insularis
GTAGTGCAACATGTCAATTTGCAAACACCTCAAGTTTTCAATGTTGTCAATGCCAAAACTTTTTTCAATTCTTATATTGTTTAAAGCAAGCATCAAATCATTAAATTTGATATTACGCTTTGGGGAGATGTTTTTCTCATTGCTATATTCTCCTCTAGCCTGCAGTTTTGTTACATTGAATTTCATTTTCAAAGATGGGTTTCTAATATTTCTAGAATGAGTGTCTTATCGACTTCAATGTTGTTCCTGTATATTGTCCTACAGAATATTTGTGGGTTGTTTTCAAAAGCAGAGTTTTTAAAGTGTTGTTTTTTTCTTGAATGCTACTCATTTTAGTCTATTATTTAGAGGAGATAATTTCTTTTTATTTCAAACGTGTTTCCAGTCATGTTTATCCCTTGTTTATCGTTTATTTATCCATCATACAGTATTTTTGTGTTTTTTTTTTCTAAAAGAGTTATATACTTCCTTTTGGGTTTTTGTACTTGCTGTCCTACAGATAATATGTGTTCCATTCTTTAATTAAATCTTCTAGTTATCTATTTTATGTTAGTACTTTCTGTCTGTTCTAACAACAAACTGTTTATTTAATCTATCGTAGTCTATTATTGTGAGTATGCAAGCATATAGGAAATCATTTAAGTAGGTAACAGAATTATAATTTTGGGATTTATGATCTGTTTGTACATTAATGATAGAATCCACTAATCTATTTTGGTCTTTAAGTGGGTGTCTCTTAAATCTATGTTTACAATTTATAGAAATTCAGTCTGCTAAATGTATTTTGGCAAGCTATTAATACATATATCATCAAATTCTTCAACTGCACTAGAATGTTGCAGTGAGAGAGGCTAGATTTGAAGTTACTAAAAATGTAGGGGAACTGGAAGTCACTGTAAGAGTAATATAAATATCATTATTATTACTGTTATTATAGTAGCATTAGCATCACTACTAACAATTTTTCTACTTACAGCATTAGCAAATACATTGTAACACTCTTTACAGCCTTGATTTCTAGCTGTCAACAAATGTCCTCAGATGCTGTCAATTTTAATATTCATGTGTTTGAAATTATTTTTCATTTGATATTTGTTGTTCAATACAGGTTGTGTATGTGTATATTTGTTTCTAATATTGATGCCTAGATTGTGGCCAGGAAATATCTTCAGAAACTATTTAAATTTATTTCTTTGGTCAATCATTGGAACAATCCTGCCCTGGTATCTTCTTAAACAACTCATCAAATGCAGCTCCATACATTTCTGGTTAGGATTGTTTTAATCCTAGTGAAAAATTTGTCTCAGATGTTCTACTGTTGAAGATAAATACAATATATATGTGTAAAATATATAAAATACTTATTTTGGAGTATTTCTTTTTATAACTTGAAGTTGAGCTGTAGTAACGACATTTAGCTGGCAGGAGAGTCTAACTAAATCAATGTTATTATCATATAATACGATATATTAAATACCTAATGTCAAATTATTGAAAATGAAGATTCAGTGATATTTGTTTTAACTCCATGTGTAAATTTAGTTTGTTTGAAAATTAAAAATATTATATCTTATCTCTGTATAACTTGCATGATAGAAAAATTGTATAACATAAATGCAAATAGGAAATGATAGTGATGGACCAATTAATCAATATATTGATATCATCAAATATTGCATACATTATACTTTCGTATCTTGATTATTGAAAGATAAAAGAAGCTGTCTGGGGTATCTATCATAAATATTATAGCTATTTCACTCTAATAATCAGATTATGGTCCAGAGAAATTACAAAACTAGATACATACATGCTTTGTTCAATGATCAATTATCTAATGAATACCTTAAATTATTCTTTTAAATTCTTCTTTAAAATCTAGCTATCAAATTTCCTCATAAGACAGCCTTTACCAACACTTCAATGAAAAGTTTATACCATATAAAGTAATTTAATGAATACAGTGTTATTATGTAATCATTTAATAAGTTACACAGAATACTGTGTCCTTGCATAAGATAACAATAGACAAAGTTGTTATCTTTTCTTTGTGTATTAGTGCCACCATTATTATTATTTTAGGCTTTGGTGATATTTTAAGTAATGACAAGTAGTTGAGTATGTGATAGAAATATGAAATGTAGAATAGTGATAAGTTCTGTGATTTCTACATAAACTCCACAATTACAATTAATTAATGAATAAGGCAAATATACCAGTTCTATGAGGTTACCAATCAAATTACCTGCAAGATAGATGGTATTGAGATTATCATCATAGCTGGAAATTTTAATGACTATGTCAGGAAACATAAATATTGAACCTCTTTCTATTGAATAAATGACTTAGTAACAAATCTCTGACTTCAGAAAATCAATCAGCAATCTAGTCACATATCATTTACTAAGAATTATTTCAAGTTGAGCCTGGTCTGATAATGGAAAATGTAGAATTTGAAAAAGACTTCTCTATGGAATATCATCAAATTGTAGTAGAATATTTTATTTTGATATAGCTATTAGAAGAAAGTACAGTAACATAGCTGGCTAGATATTGTAAAGGGATATGTATCTTTAGAACTAGTTTCTTTTTTGAAGTCTGTAATGCAAACATGAAAATAATTTGCATCATAGAGCCTTGTTTCCTCTGCAACTTGTCTGAAGTTACATCCATGCAATGATGTATAAGATAAAGTTGTATGATTTGAAGAAATAAGAAAAAAATTGAATCTGGGTATAATAACTATAGATTATCTCCAAGAGTAAAAAAAAAAGTTTGGCATAAGTACTTTTCATATTTATACCTAAGACTGATCATACTTTATGTAAACAAATTACTTGATTATACTTTTTCTTTATATCAACAACCTTCGTTTTTTTTTTCTTTATACATGTGTTTTAATTCTGATAATTACTTGCTTCATAAAGTAGAAAATTAATCTTCATAAGAAAAATATTAAAATGTAAATATCAACTCATTCAATAGTACTGAAAACAAAATACTATGCATCTAGATGAAACATACCACCCACAGCACAGATAAAGTCATTAAGAAAATGAATATGAAATAATGTCCTTTTGGAAGCTCACAGACCTGTATGGTTCTAGTATTTCTTGAAAACTGCTAATTCTTTTTGTGGCCCACCTATATTGCTTATATTTTTGAGGAAGATATTGTACCCCATTCATTTAATAAACTTCACTCATGTGACAAAAAAAGACATTATATCCATGAATAAACTGAACTGGATCCCTGGGGTTAAATATCAATAGCAACAACTGTCAATCTTGTCTTCAAGTATGTAATTTTCTTTTACAAAAGTGATGGACTTCTATTGAAAATCAATCATTAATGCAAACAGGTAAATGCCATACTAAATACTGGACTGCAAAATAGCTCTAAATCACTGAAACAAGCAAGCACTGATAGATAGACTTTATTTCCATTCCTTTTATGACTGAAACTTTTTGAAATGTAAGCAGACTGAATGGTAAAATGGGAACATCCTGATGTAACTGTCATAAATCCTCTATTTTTCCTTTTTCATCCTTTCTTTCATTGAATTCTTTACTCTGGGAGTTCTTCCCAAATTATTGTCACCTTCTATGAATGTGCAACAATTCAAATCTATTCAAATTTCATTCACCCCATCAAGCTATCATAATAGAACAGAATTGCCAGATGGGATATGCTCTAACTGTGCCTTTTCTTCTCAGAAAAATATGCTTCAAGTAAGGAATTATGAAGTGAAATGTAAAACAGCTTTAGAAATAGATTATGTTTATTATCAGGCATTCTCACACTCTCTCTCACTTTTTCTCCCTCTGACACTTTCTCTTTCTATCACTCTCTCTCTCTCTCTCTACGTAGGTCATTCTAGGTCTACTATGTAATTTTCTTTGTAATATATTTTGCAATAAATACAAATATAGTGATACTGGTTTTCGTTACTTCAATATTTTTCAAGAGATATTTGAAAAGAAATAATAGAAAATAGCATATTTGTCATAATAACTAATAAAATATTGCAATTAAACTTCATATGCTTTCAAAACAAAAACAATTTTGGTTTGACCAATTTTCATCAGCTATATTTCCTATGATGTTGGTTGTGCAGAAGAAGGTAAAGGTGATGGTATTGAATTCTTAAGAATGTTTTGATTTCTTATTCAGAATGAATATTTTCTTTTTTACATTTTTTTTTACATTCAATAAGATAGAAACCCAATAAAGCTATCTAGACACAGTAGTGGCTACATAGTTAATAAGTTTGTTTCACAATCAAATAGTTCTAGGCTTAATCTTACTACATAGCTCTACCTCATATCCCTGAGACAATCTGAGTCTTGCTTGTAAAATTAGGTTAACAGAAACTGTGTAGAAGGCTGTCAAATGGAATGCGTCTCGATTTGAATTGTAATCTTAATCTGTTGCTTCACTTAGCACCACCATCTAAGCATCTTCTGTGAATTTAACAGAATCTATTCTCTTGCAAGCATTTGGACTTGTTCTTCAAGTTAATCTTTATCTTTTTCACTCATTTCAATCATTCGACCAGAAGTCTTGGACCCTTGTCATCTCTGTAAGGTCCATCATCTGAAGGTCCTTTCTTACCACTTTGTTCCATGTCTTCCTGGGTCTACCTCTTCCACACATTACCTCTACAATTAGAGACTGTCACTTTTTGATGCAGTTGTCCTCATCCATATGCATAACATGACCATACCGACACAGTCTCTTGTACACTACATCTGATACCTTGTATACACAATTTTTCTCTCAAATCCCTTATACTCCATCACATATGCACACTAATACTACCCTTCTAGTGGAGGATACTGGCTTTATTTCTTTCAAGTATTTGCTTATCCTCAGTGGCCACAGTCCATGCCTCAATGCTATTTAGTATAGCTGTATATACACAGGCATCATAAATCTACCTTTCATTCTGAGGGAGAGGCTTTTTGTAATTAACAAAGGTAGAAGCTCTCTGAACTTCCCCAAGCCCATTCTTATTCTTGCTGCTACACTTTTGGAACTACTTTCTCTACTGCTAACTTGGTTGCTTAAGCAACAGAAACTAACTACTACTAAGGATTGCCCTGGACATTTGAGAGAGTCTATTTTTTGTACATTTCTAGGGCTTAATGTTTCTGCACATCTGCCACAAACATAGATTACCTTCTCTGTTAGCCTTCCTGTGATAGCACTGCACTTCTTATGTGTCCATAACTTGCATTGGGTACACTCTATGAAGTTTCTGCCAATATCTCCCTGAAGGGATCTGTGATTTGCTTATTTTCCTACTTACTAGGACTTTGGCCTTTGCTTAATTAACTCAAATGCCCTTTGTTTCCAGACCTTACTTCCACAACTAAAAATTCTTGGCATAGAAGAGCTCCCAAGGACAGCCAGTCTTAAATGCCTCTGTTATGACCTGGAGGACTATGATGAACAAGAGTGGGGTGAGGTTTGATCCTTGGTGAGCTCCTTGTACATTCAATTCCTTGCTGTACTCATTGCTGACTTTCACGTTACTGACAGCATCCCTGTACATTACTTGTACAGCTCTCACTAACCACTCATCTAACCCTAGTTTCTGCATTGACCACCAGATGAGGGATGTATATATATATATATATATATATATATATATATATATATAACATTAATAAACATGAGAATGGAGATTTGCACATCAATAATTTATTTTACAGTTATTTACAGCATAGTACCATGATCTCTACCTGTTTCCACTGCAGCAACTGTACACTGTTGCAGATGCAACCTTGCAATATTTTCACTGCAGTTTTGTCAGGGTCTGTGCCTTAGGTATGCTTTGAATTAAACTGGATAAAGAAAGAGTTTGTTGTTTAGTTTTCAGTAGAAGGTAGGGATGTTGCTATTAACAGGAACTTTACTTAGGATCCACCCCTTCCGTAGTTGCAGGTGGAGCATGATCTTAAATAGGTCAAGGTAGGGGTTTTTGTTTCCACAGTACTCTTTGTATTTTCTAATAGTTCTGTGTGCCACCTGTTGTATTGAATACATTGTCTACATAGAAGTATTTAGTTAGCTTTCATCTGTTTTGTGGGGTTTGGGTTGCTTCTTTATTAGTATTGTGCAATGTTTTCCTTTAAATTGTCCAAATGTCCATTTGTGTGTGTGAAGACATTTCAGTGCTCATTCCTGTCTTGTGTTTACTAATATGTATTTTGAAATGAAAATTTGGTAGTGTTCCTCTACTTTTCAGTCACATTTCTTTCCACTTATTCTATAAGGCTTAGCGGTACTAATTATTTCCTAGTGACCAAATTAACTTACTTAGGCTAGTACTATTTATTTTTTCCCTATCCTTAAATATAGATTTAAATGATTAGCAAATCTTTGTTTGACAGAAAGTGAGCTTGTACCAATATAAAAGTATTCTCTATTCTCTGAGGTAACTTTACATCTGAAGATAACGTTTTTGATTTAACATTTAGAATCTAATGGGCATTTTTTATTTTTTGTGCAATCACAGAGACTAGTTTATCTATTTCTATTGTTATTTGCGACATTGGCTTCACTTTTCTAAATTATTTTCACTATTTACTAAGTTATTTTCAATGTACCTAATGATTTCATTTTGATACTGCACTTTCTAGCAGTTCCATCTACTTTTTCTTTGGTCACTAGAGAGTTTTCCAGGCTTGTGTAGCAAGTGTTATGGCTAAATAACAATAAAAGGAACAGAGCAGAGTTCTGTCCCCTCATTCTGTTGTCAGTAGTTGGCACTTTGATGGTACTGTACTCCCAGCAGTCTTTACGACATAGCATTTCTGCTGGTAAGATATATAAACTACAGACAGACATTTAGCCTCTCTATTATTATTCAGTGCAATTCTCACTGGACTGAGCTCTTGACTCCTGGCTCTCAGAGTAGTTGCTTCGCTTTGCTCTTAGCCATTACAACTGCCTCATTATGTAGCCAGTACGTTCCTTACTCTCTTCTGTTCCAGCATGAATCACATAAGATCAACCTTTAACCATTAATGCCAACTGGCTTATTCTCCAACCAACTACTGACCAACTAATTTTCCCTAGTTATGAAATAACCACATTTATACACCTTTTACTGTTTCACATGTACTTTTTGTAAAAGCAGTTATATGAAAACTTGTTATCTAAACTTTAACTGAATGTTATTTGTCACACCATCATACATGCAACTTAACACAAGCATTAAAACTGGATTCATGTTTGATTCCTCACTAAAGTTGTTTCTCTTTGATTATCAGTTTTATTATCTCTCCTCTGAGGCTTCATGTGATTAATTACAGTTTCATCACCTATGTTAGTATTGTTGCTATTTACTTTTAATCTATTATTTGTATTCTGGTTATTACAATCTTCCTGGATATTGCTTATCTTACTTGTGTTGTAAGCAGCTATTATTTGTACACGATTACAGCTATTAGTAAATGCCAGTCAAACCTTATCTTTATTAAAAATTTTGAAGTATTTGTTATTTCTATGAAAGTGTCTTTCCAATACTGAATAGAACATTTTAGGGAGGTTGGAAGCAATCTGTTTCCTGAGGGGAAGTATATACCATTCCATAGTATTAGAAATATTTTTGGTATAATTGTTCGTAGTTTTTAGTGATAGTACTTCTATTTTCATGGTTCTTACTCTGGTGTGTAGGTTGTTTATTATTGTATCCATTAGTTGCTTGCATAGTGTGAGTGTGTGAGCTTCCATGGTAGTTTGCTCCCTTACTAAGGTGCGGCTTATTAATGCTTCCATTGCTATTCTGGTTATTTAATTCTGTATGGAGTACAAATCCCTTTACATCCCTACACTGCCTTTTGTTGTTAGGTGCTCTGCCATTATGTTCTGTTTTCAAACTTTCTACCTTTAGTTTTTGTCTTCATCCTCACTTCATAGTTTGTAATGCTTTTCTGGTTATCAAGCATTCTGTAACTAATGTTAAGATTGTCTATCTTATTTATTCTCAGTGACTGAGGCCATGGTGATATATTGTGCTTAAGAGAACTCATCAAGCCAAATGAACTTGTAGTCTTGGCCGTTGCTGGTAGAGTAATCTTTGAATGTTGGTTCTCACGGAGATGATGGCAAGTGTCTAAGACCTTTGGTAATATGCTGTGCTTGAGAGGATTAATCAAGCCAAATGAAATCACAGTAACGGCCATTACTGGTTTTGAATGTCAGGCCCTACGGAGGTGAGGGGTAAGGTGATGAAGTATGATCTTCGAATGTTAAACCTCATGTAGGCAATGACAAGTGACTGAGATCTTTGGTAATATGCTGTGCTTGAGAAGACCTGTCAAGCCAAGTGAAATTGTAGTCATGGCCAATGCCAGTGTTGCTAAACTGGCATCCATGCCAGTGGCACATAAAAAGTACCCTTCAAACTTTGGGCCTCACGGAGGCAGTGACAAGTAACTGAGACTTTTGACAATATACCATGCTTGAGAAGACCTGTCAGGCCAAGTGAGATTGCAGTCATGTCTGATGCTGGTATTTAGTAACTGGCATGTAAAAAGCACCCGCTACCCTCTTGGAGTGGTTGGCATTAGGAAGGGCATCATCTGTAGAAACCGTGCCAAATCAGATTGAAACCTGACGCAGCTCCCCAGCTTACCAGTTTCCAGCATGGAAAACAGACATTAAATGATAATGATGATGATTTATACATATTTCAATGTTTTACTGTTATTTCACTTTATTTTATACCCTATCTTGTAAAACTCTTATTTGAAATTGTGAAATCCAATCAATTCTCTACTAAACTGTGAGAATTTCAAATTATCTCATCAAGAAAACAGCCATGTTTCTGGTATCAGTTTTCCTCTCAAACGAATGACTACTAGTTCTTAATGTGCATCCACTTGAGAATGATTTGACCTGTTGACCTTTTCTCATGACATAGCATTGTTTCTTAGCAACAAAACATTACAAAAAATGTTCACTTTGCAATGGTCAAAGAAACTGAGTCAAATTAAAAATTATTATTATAGTTGTTATCATTTTGTTTTTCAAAAACATTTCAGTAATATTGGTTAAGATAAATTATTATGGAAAAATCATATTATTTTAAAACAGTAGGAAAATACTTCAAGATACATCATTTAAGAACATAACTTCAAATAAAATAGATGTTAGAGGAAATCTGTACTTTTAAAATGGCTATTGCTACTTTAAAGCACGCTCCCATCATATTAAAAAGATCTTATGTTGACGAATAGGTTTATTTTATTTAGTCATAAATTTGAGAGGATAAACATTCATAGTTCTGACGTTGAAGTATTTCCAAGAGAAAATAGCAATATGGATGTGTAGTTAAGAATTTTACTCACAACCACATGGGTCTGTTTCAAGTTCAGCTCTATGGCACTTTTAGGGCAAATGTCCTCTATCATAGTATAAGATTGACAGAATTTGCCAGAGGGAAGGTTGACGGTATTTGTCAGAGAGAAGCAATGAGGAAGTTTGTTGTATGTCATCATTATCATCATCATCATTTAATGTCCGTTTTCCATGCTGGCATCCCCACTTAATCATGGATATTCTGTTAGAATAAACTATACTGTGGTAGACACCATGTGAGTTTGTTCTAACAGAACATCCACATTTAAGTGGGCATAGATATTATATTCTTGGTATTAATACTGCCTTTGTTGTGAACATATATATATATATATATATATATATATATATAGATATATATATATATATATATGGATGTATGTATGTGCAGGCGCATGGCTCAGTGGTTAGAATGTCGAGCTTATGATCATGAGGTTGTGAGTTCAAATCCCGGACCAGGCTGCATGTTGTGTTCTTGAGCAAGACACTTTATTTCATGTTGCTCCAGTTCACACATCTCAGGTGCCAAGGTGTATCGGCCCCTTTGCCTTTCCCTTGGATAACACTGGTGGCATGGAGAGGGGAGGTCGCTATGCATGGGCGACTGCTGGTCTTCCTTGCCTGGACTTGTGCCTGGGAGGGTAACTTTCTAGGTTCGATCCCATGGTCAGTCATGACCAAAGGGGGTCTCAGCATATATATATATATATATATATATA
>JARUKP010001034.1:0-10090 GCA_029874955.1 Octopus insularis
CTTTTTCTCAACCAGTTTTCCTATGTCATAGAATATTGAAAAAGCAACCATCATCAGAATGCAGATGTTCTTAGCCACCTTCCTGTTGGAGAAGACTCCATCTCCAATGGAGAGGAAGACATGGATGATACGGACATTGTGTGTGCAACTGAAGCGATTAGTTTACAAGTCCAGCCTACAGATTCGACTTCAGTCAGCAAGGAGTCCTCTGAAGATCCAGTTTTGGCACAAGTGATGCATTTTACACAAGAAGGTTAGCCTTCACATCTTGACTCTAATGATCCAGCAGAGCAATTCCAATCTTAGCACGTGTCACAACTGTTTACTGTACGGTACGAGACTAGTCATTCCTACCAGTCTACAAGAACAAATCTTCCATCTGCTACACACAAGTCATCTTGGTATGCAATGGATGAATCAATTAGCACAGATGGTAGTATACTGGCCAAACATTGATGCAGGAATCATGGATCTTTGCCGCCGCTGCACTTCTTGCTGTGAACACAGAAAGGCACCACCTAAACCAGCAATTCATCCAGGGATAATGCCCGAAAAGCCTTGGTCTCGTTTGCATGTAGCCTTGGGCCAACCAAAGCCTCATGAGTGGATTTGGTAGACGGAAACTGAAAAGAAACCCATCATATTATGTATATATATATATATATATATATATATATACATCTGTATATGTTTGTGTGTCTGTGTTTGCCCCCACCACCGCCATCACTTGACAACCGATGCTGGTGTGTTTACATTCCCATAACAGTTTAGCAAAAGAGACTCGATAAAATAAGTACTAGGCTTACAAAGAATAAGTCTTGGGGTCGATTTGCTCAACTAAAGGCAGTGCTCCAGCATGGCTGCAGTCAAATCACTGAAACTAATAAAAGAATAAAAGAAAAAAAGAATGAAAAATACATTGTCAAGATAAAGACAAAATTCCCAAGTTGTGTCCTGAATACCAAATAGATTATTACTACATTCTCACGATCCCGTAGTGAAGATTTGGTTAGCTGTCCAACTCCTCCTCCTCCTCCTCCTCCTCAATAGAAACATTGACCTTCTGCTTGTATAAGAAACTATTATCCAAATAACGATATCATGTCACAGTCAAAGAAATGAAGTTGAAAAACAAAAAAAGAAACTAAGCAGCATAAAAATCACGAAAGAGTGAACTCATTCCATATTGAGAACATATCTCTACTCAAAAGGTGCTACTGTATTATATATCAAGCTCAAAGTTCATCGAAAATGACAGTTTTTTTCTTTTCTTAGATAATTTTATTGTTTCATTGATAAGAATATATTTCGGACTTTAGTAAGAACGGAATTTTATTGTTGTTGATGTCACTGGTATTGTGACTTCCAAAGCAGCAGCGGCAGCAGAAGTAGGAGTTGCTGTTGTAGTAAACACCTTATGCAACGTATACATATACTGAGTTGCATTGACTTTTAACCTTGTGTAACGCTCTGTGTGTGTGTGTGTGTGTGTGTGTGTGTGTGTGTGTGTGTGTGAGAAAGTGGAAGTGTGGAGCCATAGAGTAGAGGTAAAGTGTGGTTGAAATCTAGTAATGTCATAATGTATGCAAAGTAATGACATCGTGTGAGAATAGAAGAAGGGTGGATGTGGAAATGCTCCACTTGATGGTTGTGAATCTAATAATTTCTAAACTCAGTGCATCGTTTTAGTCTTACTGCAGGGGACATCAAGAATTCAAGCATTTCGTATGAGCACAATCAACGTAGGTAAGGTGCCTTAACTTCAGGCAGGTATCAAAACCAGACGGTAGGTTTGATTTGCTGGAAACAAATTTACTATTCGACAGCATCAAAATTACAATCAGAATCTCAATCAAATCGCACTGGCTCCCATGGACACGATAAGCAGCATTCATGCACTGGCAACAATCCATAAAAAAGCACCATCTGAGCATGGCCAATGCCAGTGCCGCCTGTTCATGAGAATTACTCTTGATCAAAACATCATCCAAGTACAAGATTGCAAATTCACAATTAGATCACATAGTATCCAGGATTTGCTGGAATATTGCTGCTGCCACTTTTAATCCAAAATGAAATCGCGTGTACAATCTCTACAATCTTCTGTGTGTACTGTCAAATACTTTGAGCATTTTTCATTTACTTTTATCTGTAAATAGGCTTCAGGCAGATCTAATTTGGAAAAAATTTTTCCACCATTTAACTTTGAAAAAAATGTCTTCTACAATCGGAAGTGGATGGTGGTGTGTTTTTAAGTAATCGCTCAATCCTGTAGAGAAATCAGCACACAGCCTATTTTTTTTTTTTTTTTCAATACATACCCTGGGTGCCACCCACTTCAAGTAATCCACTTTTTTCAAATCTATCCAACTCTTCATTTACAGTTTCAATTGGTGCAAATGGTATTTTTCCGTTTGCTTTAAATACAGGTACACTGTTTTCACGCACTTCAAAATAAACTTCTGTCTTTCTACATTGACCTAAAATCCTCTGATAACACACTTGTGTAACCATTTCTTTCAGTTCTTCTGAAGACTTGTTTTTAACAGGACAACCATTTATGTTATTGCAGTAAAGATTCATGGGGAGGTGCCATAAATTGAATAGTTCTAACCAATCTGTGCCAAACAGACTGATTGTATTATCCACAACGAATAATTTTGCTTCACATATCTCTCTTCGAAATATGACACTGATGCATGTTTTGCCCATGAAATGTAATTTATTGCCCATAACACCACACACTATTTTTGCTGATAATTTTTTTTCGAAGTATCCACATTTATAATCAAGATGTCACTACCTGTGTCTAACTGTAATTTGGTATTCACATCATTTATTTTTATGTCCACGAATTTTCTTGTTTTTTTTTGTCGCAATCACTCTCTGCTAAAAGCACCTTAGGACTTTTTGAGTTTGAGCCTTGTAGTCTTGTTACATTGAGAACTCCTGTATACCAGTTTCTGACAACTATAGCATATTTTGTTTTTAAATGGACAATCCTTTTTGTAGTGTAGGCCTCCACAACCATAACACAGATTAGGGCCTGATACTTTTTTTTATTGTGCTTCCTGGGATGATGCATTTGAGCTTTTACAGGGTCTTTATCTTGTATTTTTTTCACATCATGTTTAAGATTTACCATAGTCTGGCATTCTTCTGCAATGATCTGTAGAGATAAATCCTGGTTCGCTTGCTCCATTTTCGAGAAAATCCTTGCCTGAATTTCTCTATCTTCAGATGCTATAAGTCCTTGCACGAAGATAAGTGATTTGAACATATTCTGAGTGACATACTGGAGTTTGAAATTTTCACACATGCGGTTGACTACTCTGGTGCAGGTGATAAAATCTTCCTCCTCATTTTTTGCTAAGTTCCAACACTCCATTCTGGTGTTGAATAATGAACTTCTATCACAACAAATTTTTGTAAACAGTTCTACAGTTTCTTGGAAACCAATCTCACTCAACTTTTGGGCAGAATAAAGTTACAGTAACACTCATGTTCAGCAGCTGCTACCTTGCGCAGTAAAAGCCTTACTTTCTGCTCCTCTGACCATGACTTGCACTCATCCTTATGGATAAATGAATACATTGCAACAGTGTAATAACAATATAATCGAAACAAATGGCAGTAACCAAACAGAATGTAGCAGCAATCTTTTAAGAACCAACAGTCCAACACACTAACTTGAACTGTAAATTTTGAACCATCAACACACAAACTGTGGAACTAGCACGAACTGCTCACTTACTCAGACTACTACTAATGATACGTAGTGGACCAGTCCATTCTTGTCAGGGGGCATCATACTCTCATACAACACAAGCCAAAGAGTCAACACACCAAGAACGGTAGAGTCATTTAAATAAGCAGGACAATTGATATTTCAATGATGTTATGCAAAGCACAAACAGATAACCCCATCATCATCATATAATGTCCGTTTTCCATGCTGACATGGCTTAGCTGGTTTGACAGGAGCTGGCCAGCTGAAGAGCTGCCTAGGATCCATGCCTGTTTGGCATGGTTTCTATGGCTGGATGTCCTTCATAATGCCAACCACCCAGTTTTGTTTAAATTTTTCTAAATACTTAATCAGAAGAGAAATGGCCATGCCCATTGCAGTACCTCCTGGTGGAGTGGAAAGCGAGAAAAAAAGAAAGAGGATATCTTATGGGTTAACTTCAAATTGAAGATGTATTCTGAAAATTTGTATCAGAGTGGACTTTGATAAAAGTACCCCAAAGCCAGATGCTGGTGTTGAATTGAACAATGAAAGCTCATCCAATGAGCTTCCACACAGTTCCCATCTACTCAATTTTTCTCAAGGCTTTGATGACCCGAGACTAGACTGAGGACACCTGCCCAAGGAACTGAGCAGTGGGATCAAACTTGAAGCCATACAATTTCAAAATGAACATCTAACCACACAACATCATTACCCATAGATGTTGAATGGATGTATGTTCAATTCTCCTTATGTCTCCTTGAGATCTACATTTACACTCAGTTTAGAATACATAAATGTGTTCTGTTCTGTTTTGTCCTATTGTAATTCTTCATTGCTATTTTTAAAAAACTTTTCTATAAAAATGAATATTAAGGTCAAGATGAAAAAGTGGTGGTGCTATAATGGAAATAGTCTGTCATAACATATAAGTTCACACGTAGTACAATGTTACCCACTTCATGATTAAATAGTTGCTAATGAAATTTTTTAAAAAATCAACTCTGAAAAGATTTTTCACAAATAGAAATTTGAGATTTTATGAAATAATTTCAAAATTGTAAACTAACCAACAATGTTTTCAAAAACTTCTTCAGAAACCGGGGACATTCCTCTCAACTTTTGTCTCAAGTTATACAAATGCCAGTCTGATCGAAAATGTTCTTTCTATAGATATTAACAAAAAGAAATACATGAATTAAAATGAGCACAATTTATTACAAAACAGATTTTGATTTAAAAAAACGAATTAAACTCCTAAACACACATACAAGTGTATAGATGTAGCATCTTGTCTTTCCTTTTCATTTTCTCTCTCTTCCTCACTTTTCTCCAATGAAAAACTCAAGTCCAAAATGTTAAAAATACATTTCTATTTTTTTTTTTATCCAAGCCTGAAACAAATAACAACAGCTTTTATCTTGTCTTTCTTGTCCTTTGTTTTTGTTATTTCAATTTTACCATTACACACATGCACATTATTTCTTGCAAACTTGTTTAAACATATTTTTCCATTCTTTATATGTATTGCACAGGTCTGCAGTATAGTGCATCAACATACTTCCTGATTCAACAGTAATATTCTTAGATCAAACCTCACAACCTCTTGCTAATTAATCCTTGATTTGCTTTTTTAACCAATGCCCTCTACTGTCAGAACATGGAGCTTATTTTCCCAGTAATGTGATCCATTTACATCACATGTCCATATCAGTAGAGCCATCTCTCTTGTATGCTTTAGTTAATGCCATTAACAACCAGATACTCTCTCACTTGGTCTGTCTTTCATACAAATTAATACTATATATTCTACAAACCAGAGCCCTGTGTGGCTAATAAAGAAATCCATCTTAACACATTCTAGTTCAGCTGACATAACTTTTCTACATTCAATTTCTATGTCACTTTCATGCAGCAAGACACTATATATGTATGCATTATATATTATCTGGCACAGAGACAAACCTTTTTATTGCTAACAACTCCCCATACCTTTCTTTAACTATTTTACACTCACTATATCTCAAGCAGTAAACCAGTTCCCCAGCTAGAAGAAACTATCAACTACAACAACTTCTACAAACAAGCTATCTTGACAGTTCATATACATTATCTGATGCCCCTACTGGTTATATCTATTTAGCACTTGTAAAAATCCTGGCTTCTAGAGTTCCTACTGCACAAGTGCTTGTACTGAATACACTGTATTGTGATCCTACTTATTCCCATTTCACATACTGTGCAATGACAATGCCCAGATGCTACTGAGAATTTGTACTCGTTGTTACAAAATAGGACTTTTATCTTTGCCATGTTAACTAAATTATTCTTGTCATCATAACATTTTCTACATCACTTCAAGAGATTCTGAAATGAGGACCAATTTGTCAGCATATAAAAATTTTTAAGTGCATCCAATCTTAAATTATCTATGTTTATTCCTTCATAAACTATATCGAGATGGTTGTAAACCATACTCTGTTCAACATCAAATTCCTCATGCAAATCACTAACAAATTTCTCTATACAACTCACACTGCCCTCACAAGCTTTTCCTCTATAGCTAATGTTCTCAGTGGTCTATACACTACAAAATATTTCAAAGGACTTTTCTAAGTCCTCAAAGACAAAGAAAGATGTTTGTTCTGAGCTAAAAACTAGAGCAGCTACTTAATGATAGCTTCTCAGTCAGTACTAAAGTAATGTAATTTCAATAAACTGCTGTTGATCAGATAATAAGGTTTATAACTATATACTTCTAAATCATTCTCTTAACTTATACATTGCAATTATAAAATATAAAGCTTCACTTAAATGACATGTTGCAGTACCTGCTCTTGCAAATTCTGGAATTTTAATGAGCACAAGCTACAACTGGTGCTGCTGTTAGCCACAGTCAAAACAGATTTGAAACTGGATGCATCTGAAAATTGAAAATAATTTGTTAAGTATTTTAATACTTTGTAAGCTTTTTCTTTACAAGTTTAACCAAAAATTTCCTTCCTAGAATTAAACAAAGAACTCCCTATGTTAGAAAAAAATTAGCTTTTTTACATATAGTCAACAAAATACTTATTTGTCTGGCAAGAAATAAAATTTGCAATTTATTATATTAGAAGTGTTTGAGAAATTTAAAACTTTTAGTTATCTTAGTACATTTATTTTGTTAAATACTTCTATTGGGTCCTTTGAAGTTACTTAAAATATATTAAAGCAGTTTGATAAATAAGCACCAACATGTAAAGTTCTAAAAGATCACAGACAGCAAACTGTAAATCAACCAATTTAGTTCTCACTTGATTTATGTGATAAAATAGACAATTGGAATTTGTCATTCTTTCTGTCATTTTCAAGAAAGCTAAAAGGTGAAACCAAATATTGTAAGTTACAAAATTTGATTTTCATGATTCATAAATAACAAATTTTTCACTAGGAATAGGGTAACACTAGATTAAAAATTTAGTTTGACATTCCATTGTCTTATCTATCTCATCCTCTTCTGTATCATTTTACTAGGTGAGGTACCCCGTAATAAATTACCGTTGATAAGATGTTTGTTTACAGCCATGAAACATTTTCCATCAAATTTCAACATTTTTCATAAATTTAAAATCTATATTAATGAGAAGCACCAATTTGATGAAAAAATGAGCAGAGTCTGGTAGCGAACCTGTGATGTCGTCATTTTGTGCATGTGCATAAAATGGTGAAATTTTATGCTTTGGGGCAGATTTCGTCAAATTGATATCATGACAGCTAGTGCAGGAAATGCCTAAATTTTGCGTGAGAAATAGAATGCTCTTACCTAATTAAAACCTGAAACGCTTTGGAATTAAAATAATGAATTGAAATAATAAGTTTTAGCAAATCAAAACAATTCGCATTGAAATGAAGAATTAGCAAATGCTAAACAGATTACTGCTAATAAGCTGTCTGTTTATACCCATGAAACATTTTTCATCAAATCAATATCATGATGGCTAGTGCAAAAAATGCAGAAATTTTATGATTTTTGAAAAATCGATGCTGATTAAAAATCAATTTTTTTTTAAAATTCCAAGTGCGTAAGTGACCACATGGGCATAAGCCCCCCATACGTGTCAAGTTTCATCAAGGTCAAACTTGCCATTTATTATTATAGATATTATAGATAACAATAGGGATAATACTCAAAGATTATTAGAAAACATTTACCTTGTAAGGCAAATACATAAAAAGAAATTTTTAATTTACCTGACTCAGATATTTCAGTATAAAGCTCTTGGAAAACAGATTCCGATGAAGATGTACCAATGAAACAGCTCTGATTAATGGAAGGATCACATGCTGCCAACTGTAAACCAACTAATTTAGCTTTAACTTGGTCTACTTGATACAATGGACAACTGGAGTAACTCTGAGGTTCTCCTTTTGTCAGTTTTCGATAATCAGTTGACATTACCTGGATTAAAGAAAAGGTACATTTCATACAAAATGATATAGTAAATAAAGCTGTCAAAGCTAAACCAAGAGACTTGACAAGAAGTATTAATGCCAGGCTTTAAGAAGTTAGCTAGAAAAGACAAATCAGTTTAACTTATACCATCATTAAAATGGGATAAATAGATAATGAGAGAATGGTAGATTATTTATCCAATCCATAACAACTGTATATGTAAAGGTTGATACAAAATATGGTAAGCTCCAATATTCTAACAGGGAACTTTGGTGTAATTCAAAGCTGAAGCTTTTTTTTTATTATTAAATCAGGCAATGAATAAGTGCTATAAAAACGTCTAGCAATGACAAACTGAATACATGCTTTAGACATGTGTATTACTTTAAACATTTTCATATAGTGTAATTTTAGATATAGATATTTTTTAAAATATTTTTTACCTCTGACATTAATTTCAAATATTTAGCAGGTGCTTATAGATAGTAAGAAAGAATATGACTTAGAGGGTAAATTAATGGAGTATCAATTAACAGGTTCCTAATTAAAATCTTCAAGTGTTTCATCATACTACATGATAAGACAACATTACATTGCCTCGCTTCAACTAATATAGGCACACCTTTTTGAAAAAGTTGCCTACAATTCATGAGCAGGAAAAATTTGATTTTCAATCATTCATGCAAATGAAAGCAGTGTCTTGTATCAGACTGATTAATTCTTGTGATTCATAAAATAGTAACTTCAACTGTATCACAGTAAACTGTGTTTTGTACTCTATGGTTTCCAAAAGAATTGGCCAGCAGAATAAAATGTACAGCAAACTCTTGAATTATCAATTAGCATGATATATTCACACCTTAATACTTAATATAAAAGATGCCTGCAAAGTTCATAGTCTAACTAAGAAACTCTCATGGAATGTGACCAAATGAGGTTTATTTTTGCAACTTAGTCTCCTGTTGCAGTCCACACACTTCATCATCATCATTGTCTAATGTCCACTTTCCATGCTAGCATGGGTTGGACGATTTGACTGAGGACTGGTGAACCAGATGGCTACACGAGGTTCCAATCTGATTTGGCAGATTTTCTACAGCAGGATGCCCTTCCTAACACCAACCACTCTGAGTGTAGTGGGTGCTTTTATGTGCCACAGGCATGAAGATCAGTCAAGCAATACTGGGAACGGCCACACTCAAAATGGTGTATTTTACATGCCACCTGCACAGGAGCCAGTCCAGCGGCACTGGCAACAATCTAGCTCGAATGTCTTTTCACATGCTGGTAACGATCACGCTCGAACGATGGTGCCATCATGATTTTGCTTTTGCTTGCCCCAACAAGTCTTCGCAAGCAGAGTTTAGTGTCCAATGGAGGAGACGTTGGCATGGGGGCCAGTCGTTGAATTTGTAGTGGGTGCTTTTATGTGCCACAGGCACGAAGATCAGTCAAGCAATACTGGCAATGGCCACGCTCAAAATGGTGTATTTTAAATGCCACCTGCACAGGAGCCAGTCCAGCGGCACTGGCAACAATCTCGCTCGAATATCTTTTCACATGCTGGTAACGATCACGATTTCGATTTCAATTGCCTCAACAGGTCTTCACAAGCGGAGTTTAGTGTCCAATGGAGGAAAGGTACGCATAAGTGGGCTGGCTACATCCCTGGCAGAGGCCTTGGATTTAGGTCTTACTTGGCTTGCTGGGTCTTCTCACGCACAGCATATTTCCAAAGGTCTCGGTCAGAAGTCATCGCCTCGGTCAGGCCTATTGTTCGAAGGTCGTGCTCCACCACTTCATTCCAGGTCTTCCTGGGCTTGCCTATTCCACAAGTTCCTTCAACCGCTAGGGTGTGGCACTTTTTCACACAGCTATCCTCATCCATTCTCGCCACGTGACCATACCAGCGCAATCGTCTCTCT